>QLTV01001123.1:1127451-1150691 GCA_003457575.1 Thermophis baileyi
ATTCTATTCTATTCTATTCTATTCTCTTCTATTCTATTCTATTCTATTCTATTCTATTCTATTCTATTCTATTCTATTCTATTCTATTCTATTCTATTCTATTCAAACATGCTCTGACTCTGCAGAATGTATGAATCTAGCCATGACATTTGTACAGGGGTGGGTTCTAACTTACCTCGCTGCCGGTTCGCTTCCTCCCGCACCGCGTGGCCGTGCCTCATGGGCGCGCGTGCGCTTTGCGCGCACGCGCACACACAGTGCGAACCCCCCCAAAAGCAAAAACAGATGGCGATGCATGCGCAATGCCAGAAACTCGGCTTCTGCGCATGCGCAGAAGAAAAAAAAATATTTTTTTTAAAAAAAAAGTTGGCGGCGCCCATGGACCGGCACCAACCGAACTGGATCCGTGATGTCACTGTGACATCACCAGCGGGTCACTACCAGTTCAGGCGAACCTCTGCATGTGTAGGACCTTTAAATGCATACCTGGATTTTTGTTAAACGATTGTGATTAATGCTGTTGATAGAACCACAAATGAACCACTGCAGAACCACTGTGAACTAATTTAAATATATTCTTTTTGTATCATCAAAGAATTTCACTGGAACCGATCTTCTTCACCTCCTACTCCCCCACTTCCAGAGAGAACACCTGAATCATTTCTTCTTGCAGATTATGACTGTAAGTTCCACAGATTTTGTCATCTTGTAATAGTTTTAGATATGTAGGGCTTTTACTTAAAACATCCTCAGTTCAGAAGAAAGGAGAAATTAAAGCAATTTTGAGAAGATCCAGTTGATAGAAAGAGGTCAGTTGGTAGAAGGAATTTATGCAGATGGTAATGCCAACTGAGCATCTGCTTATAAAAATTATACCCAGCTCCAGTTCTTGCTATTTTTTGCATTGTGTTCTTCCAATATTATTAGATAAAGTACTAAATGAATAGAAGTTTTCAGGGTTCTTCAGATATATTGGACTGTAGCCTCTTGTTTGCTTAAGAACGTTAGTTGACCTCCATTTTACTTCATTCCCATGTAAAATATATGCTGAGTTCAAAGCAGAGTGTGACTTCAGCAGTAAAATCTTTAGTTGGTTTTAAATATTGGAACTGATTTATATGTAAACTGTTTTTTTTTGTTCCAATGATACTACCCACATGTATGATCATGTATGGAAATCTCAATGTGATTCTAGCAATATAGAAAATCAATTCAGAGCTATTTTTCATACTTGTGGCAAAGCTGCTGCTTTGGTACATATTAGATTACAGTTTGATAGACAGTTTTACATTTGTCTCTTAGGATGCTTTTCATCCTAACCTACTTTTTAAAATACATCTATTAATGCCTCTGCTGAGAGATGGATTTATGTTTTTTTATTTTTCACAAACAAATTGGCTGTATTCCTGTAAGTTTAGGTCCTACAGGATTTTTTGTCAGTAAAATTGGTTTAATAATATTTTTTTCACAAATACTTTTTTAATATACGGAGAGTTTTTTCCAGTGTGTCTTTTTTTGACACTGTTTTTTTTATAGCTTGTCCATCTGTTACAAACAATGCAGTGAACCTTGGAGACCTTCAGATTAAATCGGCAAAGGAGACAACAAAAGAGGCAGGCAACTTCAGAAGGAGCAAGGTAAGGAAAGTGGGACTGGTGAAATGCATCATTAATTTAGAAACAGAAAAGCAGGTTTTTTTTCCCTCCCATACCTTATACATAATGTAAATCACAGAAATTTCAGTTGTGCAGAAGACCAGATGTTTTTACACAATGCAACATTTCTTTTGGTTAGAGAAACATCATTTATCCAGGATTTAAGCAAGTGGTTTTTCTTACTGGAAAACCATAATCTTTTTGGCCCAACTAGGATTTCTTTTGTGACCATGTTTATTGGATTGGATGTGATTACAAAGTAAGTCCTGAAAGCATTTACTGTGTAGGTTAACAACTGCAATATCACTTGTGGTGATTGATAGTCCCCATTAATATCCTCATGCGGTTGCATGTCCTGTCTTAAGAGACAACAATCCTTCACCAAAGGTGAGATGTATTGTGTTTATTTTTATATCATTAATAAATATTTAGCAATTGCTTCATCTTCTTTTATATTTTTTTATGCATGCATGAGTGTCCAAAATAAAGAAACCAACATCCTCTGTTTCTTGCCAATCTTTCTTTTAAATGGGACAACCTTGTGTAGAGCATATTACAGTAATCTTATCTCTCAAGAAACTTGGAATATTGATCATTCATAGCACTGGGTATGCTCTAAGAAAGGAAGAAAAGTATACTGTATTTCATATTCACTTCTCTTTCCGCATTTACACTGTTAGAACTCTACTCCCAAGTGTTAATGATCTTTAGTAATTAGTGCTTTCTTAATACCAATAGAGGACTTTCTCTCTCTCTTTACAGAGTTTGAAAATTTTACGAAATGTGAAAAACAGTAAGTATCTTGAAGAAAGAAATAATTAACAATATACTTATATGATAGCCTTACAAGTATAGAGGATAGCGAATAGTTTACTGGATTAATAAAAATCAACTATCAAATCCCATTGTCTCTCAATGAGACAAAAGTTACCAAAGGATTTCAGAAACAATGATTAATTAATGCATTGGATGAAAGGCTTCAAATGTAAACTATTAATATGTAATGCTTTGTTTTCCCATTCTATTTTAAATATATAGAAAATAGCCAGAAATTATACTGAAATTTAACTGAAAAACACAGTGTAAATTTCCCATCCAGCCCTTAAAAACTTAACATTTACAGTATGAATTGAGACCATTATGGTAAACACATACACATTCTAACTGACAGGTTCCTTAGACTATTTGAGAAAGCACCTTTGGCATTAATTCATGCATTTAAGAGTGCTGATTCCGAAGCTTTGCTCTATACATTTGACGATGCAGGCTTCTGCCTACATTTCCCTCGACTAACCCACAATTAATTTCTAAGGTGGTCTTTATGTTCTTGCTGCCATGGATTAATACTGTTTCTCTTCTTGGAGACATTGCTGATTGTTTGCTACTGCAATGAGACTTAGGCAAAAATTAAAACAGACAAAGAGAAAGATGACCCTCTTGGAAAGCTTGGCCCAGGACCAAGAGAATTAATGAAATGAAATGAAAGAGGAATAATACCAAAATCACTAGATTGCTAAAGAGAGAAAAGTCTGTCAGAAGCTTCTGGGATCAGTAGGCAATTGTTTCAGATAAAACATCAAACAACAGTTAAGAGTTGACAAGATGTACTTGCAAACCAATCAAATGCCATCCTGTCAGCCAGAAAGGAAGAAGTATAAAACAAATTGGCTTTAACGTTGTTTAAGTGACAAAGACTTCCTGGATTCTATAGTTGTTCTACTATCTTTAGTTGTTAATAAATTTGGGGCTGGGTATGGCCCAGAGGTGGGTTCCTCCGGTTCTCACCGGTTCTATAGAACTGGTGGTGATGTCATGGAGCCGGTTCTGTCGGTGTCGGTCCGCCGCCATCTATTTTGGATTATTTTTTTTTGAAATTTTTTTTGGGGGGGGGAATTTTTTGCTGGTTTTTGCTTCTGCGAATGCACAGAAGCCGAGTTTTCGGCACTGCGCATGCACCGCCATCTTGTTTTTGCCTCTCTTTTTTTTTTGGAATTTTTGCTTGTTTTGCTTCTGTGCATGCGCAGAAGCCGAGTTTTCGGCACTGTGCATGCGCGGCCACGCGGTGCAGCCACGCGGCACGCAATGCGCGTGCAGCCATGTGGCGCGGGAAGCGAACCGGCGGCGAGGTAAGTTAGAACCCACCCCTAGTATGGCCACATAAGTAGATACTTTAAAAGGATGTAAAAATGAGCCATACATACCAATAATAGATTATTAACAAAATCCTCAAATACTGTTCCAATCAGTGGCAGCTGAAATGTTCTACGGCACCTTTTCCCAATTCGATGATCTCTAACACATCCACACAGAGCCAGATTTGAGAAAACGTCCTATAGGTTGATATTTTAGGTTTACTGGAAGAAATTCTATAACAAATAATTCTGTAGTATTTATTAGAGGTTCATCCAATTACATGGGGGAACTTTTTCTATGGATCTTCAAAAGACCCATCTGGAACTTATGTTCCCCTGCTTATGGTAAAAGCCACATGACTAGGTCCACTTTCTTCTGTCATGTAAACTTTTACGTAATTACACAGGCAAAGAGCACTAGTTCCAGTATTAGAATTTTGTCTTACAATATTGCATTCATAATGAGTGGTAAGATTAATGGATATTCTTTTATCTTTCCTATTCCAATTTAAGCAAGACTTCCCTTACATCAGGAATCACATTACAGTTCATGAAATCTGTCTTTGTCAGACTAACTATGACTTACTAAAGACATTTTTGAATTTTTAGGTATTTGTAATCCATCTTCGCTAGTAAGAGCTCCGGAGCATAATCAGTCAAATCATCACAGCTCTATTCTGAGTTTTGGTATGCATTTTTAAAAATAAATATGCTTCAATGTTCAATTTACTAATCCATAGAATAATACTGAAGTCCAAAATTAGAACACTACCTATCCTAATGTTTTCTTGCATTCTCTAAATTATTACTACAACTTTCCAGTTGATAGTTTGTAATGCTATCACCAAGATTTCTCATCCTACCATATATAGGATCATATGCATAAACGTAAACATTGCAAAGGATGGTCAGAATCCTTTTTACATTTATTAAATATGGTAAGATG
This sequence comes from Thermophis baileyi, assembly GCA_003457575.1. Lineage (NCBI taxonomy): Eukaryota > Metazoa > Chordata > Lepidosauria > Squamata > Dipsadidae > Thermophis > Thermophis baileyi. The sequence goes on from QLTV01001123.1 coordinate 1,132,185, forward strand.
TTGGCTTATATTTTCTAATAGCTTTCTCAAATAATATAAAGTGACTAAAAACACCTAGGATTAAATTGAAATGAGAAAATACATGTTGAGAACTAGGGAAAAATGGCACTGACATGTTGACACAAGGAAGGAAAAAAATCCTTTCTGACAATAGTTCAAAATTCTGCCATATTTGCCCAAGAAGATCCAATTTCTAGTCATCCTTAGCCATAGATAGCCAGCGGGTGACTTTGAGCCAATCACTTTAACCACAGCGTCTACCTCACAGCATTGTTGTTGTGGGGAAAAATAGGTAGTAATTCCCTCTGCTCCTAAATGAAAGAATAAATCACTCAACTCTCAGCAACTTTACTAGATAATGATGATAGATGATAGATATAAAACAATTTAATAAATTGTTAGCACCAACCCATACCACCATATAAAAATATTATTGCTACATTTAAGCATTTTAAATTTATTTATCTGTACTACAGGAACATGTTGTACATTTATTGCTTAGCTTCAATTTAAAAAAAATACTTGATTGCTTTATGATGAACAATACATTTATTACTGCGGTTGTCGAAGTGTTTGTTTGGAATAGCTGTACTGTCTCTCACATAGCTTCTGTCAGTGACATGCATACCCAGTAAGTTTTTGCTTCAGATTCACTGAAGATTTATTTATATAAAATATGATAGTAGTGCTTAACCGTTTAATTTTTTGTCACAGGCTTTGCAAACCGATTTCCCAAACCCAAAGGACCAAGAAATCCACCACCAAATTGGAATATTTAGAAGAATTTCTTATCTTCTGTTATCTCTAGTCCCGTAGACTTGCCTTGCTGATGTTTCTCCTGTTTGTTTCCAATAAACAGTATCATTTTGAACAAAAAGACTTTTATTACGGTATTTAGTCTTGTATGCTGCATGTTCTTAGTAAAATTAATATACAATATAATCTCACCTGTCCATCTGATTTGGATTGCATGTCATGCTGAGGAAATGGGATCAGAGAGCTTTTGTGCTACTTCCAATATTTGTTTCCATCAGACAACATCAGGTAAAATTGTTGGACATATTGAGATGAACAAAAAATAAATGCCAAGGTTTAAGTAACCGCAGTGTCTTATGGTGTTATCTTAAGTCTGCCACTATAGAAATATAAATTGTGTTGCTGTTCTAGAATGGTACCTGGTTTTTACTAGAAAGGCATGTCATTTGTCATTCATATATTCTGGGTCTATGCCTGTCATGGAGATATGACTTCAGCTCTCTTTGCTTTTGAAACAGGTAGGAGATTGGTAAGGCATCTGACTATAATCACTGTTATTTATCAGGAAGGGGGTGGACATTTCAGCACACTTTCAAAATGGATATCAAGTGATTTCTTGTGAGTAAGTGAAAATAGGAGCTTCACATTCTTGAAGTGCTAGAGCAGCGGTTCTCAACCTGTGGTTCGCGACCCCTTTGGGGGTCGAACGACCATTTCACAGGGGTCGCCGCATGCGTTAGCCCGCCATCTTGGTGCCACCGTCACTGCAGGGGTGAAATGCTCCCGGTTCGGCCGTGCCTGCGGGTCGCCGGACAGCCGGTAGTGACAGAAGCGGGAGACTTCGCCCACCCGCCGCCATTTGGGTTCTTTTACCCTCTGCACATGCGCAGAGGGTAAAAGAACCCAAATGGCGGCCATCTTGGTGCCACGCCCCCTTTGTCACCTCATCGCTTCTCGCCTGACAACGATCCCGGGCGGGGAGGGGGCAGGGAGGGGGTCGCGGCGGCAGGGAGGTCGTGGCACAGCGGGGGGGGTCACGGGGGGGTCACGGCATTAGAAAGGTTGAGAACCACTGTGCTACAGCATTTCTTCAACAGCAAAGAGCAAAGTTTCGGCTCCCTCTATTCACTCATTTATTTTCAAGCATATTTTGTAGTGTATCAGATCAAAATACTTGTTTTGATTTTAGAGACCAATTACTGTTTGAAGATTAAATAACTTCTCAAAACAGCACTGTTTATCCTTTAGGTTAAAAATTTAGCATCTGAATCATTTATATCAGCCCTTTTAAAATAAGAAGATAGGGTTAGAAATAGTTGGTTTAACATATTTGGAGGATTTTATTGCCTTTTCACTTCTGACTATTGTGATTTTGAGACCAAAACAGTTCTAGGCCTGGTACAGAATCATTGTTCTCCATGGTCAGTGACTGAAGTAAGCTATATAAGCTCAAAAAATGCATTACTTTACAACATATTGTAAAGTGCCTATGGCAGAAGATATTTGTATCACAAAAGAGCCAGTTGTCTGAGACAAGCTGTGGGATACTGGCTGGGATTTATGGGAGCTGAAATTCAATACATGAAGAAGGTACCAAGTTGGAGAAAGATGAGAACAATACTGTATAAAGTGGGATAAAGTGAGAATAAAATAAAGCCAACACAAGTAACCTTTATATCTATTAAAAATAATCAGAAAACTAAGCAAACTGAAACACATTTAGTGAAATTTAAGAGAGATATAATAAAGATATACAGTAAATTTATTTATTTATTTGAGTACCAGCAAATGCTTCCATGGACTACATTTCCACAAAGTTTAACAGTCAAGCTCATTTCACATTTATCACAAAGATGTATGTATAGCACTACAATTAGCACCATCTTCCCTCCAATAGTTAGCTGTTAATGGCATACAAAATTGCCGAAAACTACATTCATGTATTACTATTCCAAACTGATCTCTGATTGATATGGGACTAATTTTCATTTGAAAGCAAAACTGTAAATCAGCACTGAATTCATTTGAATTACAAACACAAATAGAGAATACAGACTGGACTCTCCATGTGAAACTTTTAATTAGAGTACTGGGTTTGGGCTATACGGTGCCTCCATTGTTTTTAAAACATGGGATTTAACTTGTATCTTTAGTGGAAGGAATCCTGTTATCACGGAACATTTGAATGCCTTTTAGAGAGATTCCCACTGAAATAATCTGCGTACTGCCTAAGAAAAGGAATGTTTTCAGTTTCCCATGATCTATCCTAAATAAGCCCCCAACAGTGTAAAAGCTGTATGTATCTTATCTGGGCTGGTCTCAATTGATTAGCTGCAAGATAGTGTGCATGAATTATATTGCAGAAAGCTCCCATATACTATCTTGGAGCAAATCAGTTGCCAGCAAAGTTTATAGCAGATGTACCATTTTTCCCTGAAAATAAGACCCGGTCTTTTTTTCCCCTCCAAAAGAGGCAGTAGGTCTTATTTTTGGGAATGTCTTTTCCTTTTTTTAAATAAAATAATCTTTATTAGGTTTTTCATTAAAAACAACATATAAAACAAACATACAAAAAATACACAAAACAAAAAACAAACACAATAATTACTAAAACTTTTACAGCTTTTTCAAAGTATTTCCTAATCTATTTACAATTTACAATATTTCTTATTTTTATTTTAACATTCAAGAAAAGCTCAAAACAAAACAAGATCTCAAATTAATGGGAATAGAACTGGATTGGTGGCATTATTTGCAAATACAATCACGATATAAGAAAGATGCGACACAATTCGGATTCCAAAATGAACAAGGATTAGAAAAAATTTTACTTGGCCCGGAAGAAAAAATGATTTCGAAATTATATAACTTTCAATTGCAATTCAAATTAGAGGAAGAAGTGGTTAAGGGGACAATGATTGCATGGGCACAAAATTTTGGGTATACAATCAATTTGGCAGAATGGGAAAAAATTTGGGAAATAAACTATAAATTGACGTTAGCAGCATCATATAAGGAAAATATTTACAAAATGTTTTACCGCTGGCACCTACCCCCGGCACGATTGGCAAAGATGTTCCCGACAGTGTCTGTGAAATGTTGGAAATGTAAGAAGGAGCAAGGGACCTATTATCATCTCTGGTGGACATGCCCTAAAAGGGAATGTCTTTTCCACTGTCTCACCTTGCGGCGGTGGCACTGCCAGCCTGCCCAGCAGGAGCCCATGTGGCTGCTGCCAGCCCACTTCTGCAGCAGCTTGCCGCTGCTCGTGTGTGGCGCCCTCGGGCTCCATTTCGCCGTCAGAGGCCTTTCACCGTCAATCCGGAGCTTGTTTCTTGGCTGCACAGGCCTCTGATGAAGGCCTCTGATGACAAAACAGAGGCCGGGGGGGGGGATGCGTGCAAGTGGCAGCAAGCAGCTGCAAAATAAGTGGGCCAGCAAGGCGAGGCAGGTGTTGGGACGTGGGAGGCCTGGCTGCAACTGTCCTAAGATAAGCAGGTGCAGGGCACATGGGGCAGCTCCACCCCCCATCCCTGCCCTAGCTTGATTTTTACCCGTGCGCCTCGCCCCAGCTCGTGCGCCCAGGGGCAATAGTGGGTGGGGTCTTAACTAGGGCTTATTTTTTGGGGGGTAGGGCTTATATTGGGTGCATGGATAAAAAGCTAGGTCTTATTTTCGGGATAGGTCTTATTTTCAGAGAAACACGGTAGTTAATTCAGCTTGATGAAATGACTGCTGGTCATACTCTTCTTTTTTCTTCCACCTTTCCCAACATGAGGCCTTTGTCCAGCCAGCTGGACAATTTGCATAATGTGTTCAAAGTAGGATAATTTCAGCCAGGTCATTTTTGCTTGGAGCGACAACTCAAAAGATTTTGAATTAGATTGCATGGTTATTTACAGCTATACAACTGTATAGTATTGTGGTCCGCCAGCGGCCTGCGGAGCTGGCAGCAGAGTCGGACAGCGAGGAGGCTGGGGAGGAACATGGGCCAGGCCTGGAGTTTGGAGAAGGCTTGGTGCCAGAGGCAGGGATCCAGCCGGGCTATCTGGGAGGTCTGTGCTGACTCCAGAGCCTCCAGAAGCTGACATGAGCGAGGCAGAGGAACAGGGGAGCCTGTTCCCAATGCGCGCATGCTCAGAGCTGCCAGAAGGCAAGAACAGTTACAGAGGAGAAGGACTACTTGGGAGTAAGGCTTGGAGATAATTGGCCCCTCCCATAGGCTATAAAAGTGGAGCAAATGGATGTGCTTGTTGCAGGAAGCAACTTTGTTCAATTCTCAGCATTTCGGTTCTGACTCCCTGTTTGTTTGGCCTTGCAAAGTTCCTTGCCAATTAGGTCTTTGGCAGCGTGTCAAGAAAGATAAAGGTTTATCTGCCTTCTTCTGAAAAACTTCTGTCGAACTAGTTATCATTGTTTAGAACTTATTACGGTTGGGAATGAACTTAATTCACAGCCATTAAAAATAAAAAGAGGTTTTGGGGACTCCGTTTGTGCTGTATTATTTTATCAGGAAGTCAAAACATATAGTTATGTATTAAAATTAGACATCATCCACAATAGTTGAGCAACTACCCTATATGAGTTATAGTACTTAGAGATTATCATATGTACAATTTAGCAATTCACAGAAATGCTATCAGTAATAACGAGAAAAGTCATACATCTGAAAAGGCTATTAAGAAAGAAACATCAGGAACAAAACCAAAAACAGTTTGTCATTTTCTATCTACCATTCCCCCTCACCCCATGTCTATATCTAAAGATTCTTTTAGATCTACAGGGAGATTGCCTAATTTCTTTTCCAATAATAAGAAATGTATTTTAGGTAATTAATATTTAATTTCTCAAAGTATTTTATATAGTGAGATGCGGAATCCTTCTTATACCCTTCATATTAAAAAAGCGCTGAGCTGGAACTACTGTATGTGAACCAAGACAATTGACCTATTTGCAATTTGATTTCTTCTTTGTTATATAGTATCTTATTATTGTAACGACCTCTTCACAGGCTCTCCATTAATTGAACTGGACTGGGATGCTTTCATCCAAATTACATTCAGATTTAACTGGAGCATGGTCTGAAATTCCTATTGGTGCAATTTCTACTCACTACAGTCAATTTAAAAAGTTTTTAATCTTAATTAAATAATCTATTTTTGATTAAGAAGAGTGCCTAACTGAATAATATGTAAATCTTTCTGTTGAGGGATTCATCATTTCTCAAATATCACTCAGTCTATACATTTCCATTAATTTCTATAACTTTTTAAGTATTGTCTTTTAATTTCATGAGAAACTGTTTTAGGCATCTGGTAGCACCTTTTCCAATTAACAAATTTTATTAAAAGGCATAAGCTTTTATGAGCTGCTGTTCAATTTATCAGAAGCATAGAATGGCTATATTGGATGGGGGGAGGCAGGTTGGTTGTGCAGTGCAGGTTACAGATCTCTTCCCCTCCCATCTCAGTTTAAATTACAATCAAGCCACATTACTCTGATTTTTTTGTCACTGCAGACTAGCACAGTTTTCCTGCTACATTGTTATCCCACATGTATTTGCATCACTATTGTACGCGGATTACATATATCAGTCTGAGTACTGTTGTTTTGCCCTTTATGAAATATGCGTAGCCTTTTGAGAATGCATTTAGAAGTTCAAATGCTCTGGAGCTGGCTGAAAAAGTAACTTTGTTTTGGAAAGTTTTAAGAAAACAGAATAAATTTCCACCAGAAGCCTGCTTAAATTAGGATAGAAAATTAGAATAGAATAGAATAGAAAATAGAATAGAATAGAAAATAGAATAGAAAATAGAATAGAATAGAATAAATAGAATAGAATAGAATAGAAGAGAATAGAATAGAATAGAATAGAATAGAATAGAATAGAATTCTTTATTGGCCAAGTGTCATTGGACACACAAAGAATTTGTCTCTGGTGCATAAGCTGACAGTGTACATCTAAACAGCAAGTAATAGGTCATAGATCATAAATCATAGTTACAATCATTAATCACAAGTTACAAACAACAATTGATAAATCATAAGGAACCAATTGGATAAGATACTAGGAAAGATGAGAAGGGGCGTTGGTCTTACCTGATACGCCTCTTCTTGTGCGGTGGAGCTAGCATCCAGGAATGGGATGACCTCATCCGTTCAGCCAATCAGGACTGAGTCTGTCAAATTGTAGATCTCCGCTCTGGCTCTAATTCCCCCTCTTTGGCGAAGACCGATAGACAGACTCGGCGTGTGTTCTCCCAAGGTTCACTCATGAAATAGAAGATCACAATTAGATGTTCCAGAACGCAGACCAGACTGACTTTGGGTGGGACTGGATGCTAGCTCCACCCCACGAGAAGAGGCGTATCAGGTAAGACCAACGCCCCTTCTCCATAGTGGGTGGAGCTAGCATCCAGGAATGGGACATACCAAAGCCGTCTGTCCATTGGGAGGGTTAGTTCTGGTTGGCGTTCACTGTCTGCGAATGTAGTCTTTGGAGAACTCGGAGACCAAAGGCACCTCCGCCGATGCAAAAACATCAATCTTGTAATGGTGGATGAAGGTGTTGGCGAGGCCCGAGTGGCCGCTCTGCAGACCTCCTCTATGGACGCTTGTGTGGACCACGCTGCCGTAGTTGCTGCACTGCGCGTCGAGTGCACCGTCACACGAGCCGGCCTTGGCAAAGACTGTAGGTCGTAAGCTCTCGCTATGGTGCTACGCAGCCACCTGCCAACATTGGAAGGAGACACCTTCTGCCCCAAGGAAGTTGGTTGGAAGGAGACAAAAAGAGCCTCCGTCCTGCGCAGCGTCGACGTGCGCTTAATGTATATCTTGAGGGCCCTCCTAACATCAAGGGTGTGCCACTGTCTCTTCAAGGCGTGGGAGGGGTTGGGACAGAAATTAGGGAGGACAATCTCCTGAGCCCTGTGAAACCAGGAGTTTATTTTGGGCACAAATGTAGGGTCCAGACGGAGGATCACTCTGTCGGAATGAAAGATGCAGAGGTCCTCCCTAACTGATAGGGCTGTGAGCTCAGAAATTCTTCTGGCGGAGGTGATAGCCACCAGGAACGCCACCTTACAAGTAAGATGGCGAAGAGAAGAGGATCTCAAAGGCTCGTAAGGGACCCATTAGGGAGATGAGCACCTTAGCAAGGTCCCAGGTGGGGTACCTGTGAACTACAGGCGGGCACAGGTTGGTAGCCCCTTTTAAAAATCTGCGTATAGTGGGATGTTGCGGCAGAGACTCTAGAGAGCCACAACACAGAGGATAATGCCGCCACCTGTCTCCTGATCGTGTTGGGCGATAGCCCCTTGTCCAGCCCGTTGTAAAAAGTCCAGGAGCTTCACCATAGTCAAATCAACAGGAGACCATCCCTCTTTTGAGCACCAGGTGCAAAAGTGCAAGAGAAAAAGGAAGCGGAGGTGGACGCTCGCACTGCCCAGGCAGCCACCTGGTGAACCTTTTGTAGCGCCTGCTCCGTCTGCCTATTCTCCGGCCGCAGCAGTTCATCTGGTTCACCCAGCATGTTGGTCGTGGAATATAGTGCCGAGACGGGGGCATCAACAGAGGGAGTCTGGAGATGTGCAAGCTCAGTTGCCACATTATAATATTGTTTATCCATCTGCTAGGGAACGGCCCCCGACGCAGGTGAATTCCACTGACGCAAAACCGCCTTCACGAATAGTTGAAGTGCCAGAAGAACCTCGGTTTCAGAAGTAGGTTCCTCAAATAAAGGGTCTTTCGGACCCGAAAGCTTGTCAAATGACACTGAGGGAGCAGAGCCCAAATTGGCTGTATTCTTCGCTTTGAATAAAAGCGATTTAAAAAGTCCTGGATGGAACAGCCTTGATGAAGCTGGAGGGTCAGGAGTGATACCCTCATCATCAGAGAGGTCCAGATCTAATTGGCCCTATTCTACAGAAACATCTGATTGAGACACCACAGAGCATTCTGGGGAATATCTGTCATAAGACAACCCCCTGCGGTCCTCTCCCGCTGAAGTAGAGGCGTGAGCTGATGGCTTGGCTACCTCTGTACAGGAAGCTGTAGGTCTGCCCAGCTGTTTGATTCCCGCCTCGATGTCTTGCCTAATGGCTTCGGCTATCATGCTCTGCATATTGATAGGATCTAGTGGCCTTTCTGGAGAAACGGCTCTAAGCCCAGCGGCAGTCAGAGTAAAGATTGCCGAGGGCTGGGGCACGTTCTGGGCCCTAGATGACCCTTGGCGAGGTGGAGCCTCCCAAATGTCAGTCTCCAGAATAGTGAGGTCAGGATTGTCCAAGGACATTACCTCAGATTGGTCTAGCAAGGCCACCTCGGTACGACTGGTACCTGAGCAAGCCGTAGGCAATAAGCCAGGGCTATTCTGGTGGTTGGAATGAGCTGCAGAGTGGCTGCGACTTGATTGTGCACATATTTTTTCAAGCGCTTTGTCCCTGTGACTTTCATCTCGCTGGGTGGCCCTGGAAACCTTGGGCTGGTCCGAGGTGCCTGAGAAGGACTGCTTATGAGCCTTCTCCTTATAGTAAGAGGACCTAGAAGGCCCCGGGCCTGCCTCCTGTGCCGGAGGACTTGAAGCCTTAGCCTGGCGTTTCCCGGAACGGGACTTGGAAGGCTTAGTTTGGCTAAGATCGTCTGCCATGTTTTTATTTGAAAAAATGGTGGGAAACGGCCATTGAAAAGAAGCCGATAAATCGACAACAAAATGGCTACCGCTTCAACAAAATGGCCACAGCTGAGGCAAATGTGATGCGGCCAAAATTAACAATCAGCCGAGGAGAGAGCGAGGGGAGAAACTCGCAGCCCCGAAAGTCGCTCTGTATGTTCGGCTAAGTAGCCGTTAAACAGATGGCTTCCAAATCGCTTGCTCGCAAGAAGAGTGAAAGCTCCGATCTGGAGGGAACTGAATACCGGCCGATGGAGCCAGAAGACTCGTGTGCCGGAGGGAAGAGACAGCAAGCCGCTCGAGCGCATTAGCTCCTGTGGCGATGATCAGTTTCACGCTGTCTCTCCCTTGCCGTGGGCAGTAATGGAGCGCAAGACTCCTCTGGCTGTTGGTCACCCGAGCGCATGGCTCCTGTGACAGAAAGCGACTGAACACGGCTCTTAAGGAGCTCCGACAGCAGAAGGTAGGGCTGCAAGGGAATCAGCTGTTCAGCGCAGTTATTAGGGAGTGCAAAGCTCCTATGTCAGTTACTGCCACGCCTCAATTGAAATAGCCGGACTATTACAGAATGTCAGAGCGCAAGGTTCCTAAGGCCAGGTAGGATGGAAACCACCCCCCTTCTATCAAGGGCCCTCAGCTAGAGGCTCGGCAGAGCGGCTGGAGCCGAAGCTCTTTGCCGCGCTCGACCCAGCGACTCAGAGATCTAACTGGAGTCAGCTGGGGAGATAACTCACAGAAAGCAGTCTCCATGACAGTCAAGGAAGGTGAATAGTATCCACAGGAATGGGAGACAAAAAACACGCGTCCGTTCAGTCTGAGGACTGAGTCAAAGAGGGGGAATTAGAGCCAGAGCGGAGATCTACAATTTGATAGACTCAGTCCTTTGGCTGAATGGACGAGGTCATCCCATTCCTGGATGCTAGCTCCACCCACTATGGAGAAGATGAGAAAAGATGAGAAATGAGACAGTGCTGTGGGAATTAAGCAAAAAGCAAGCAGCAGATTTGAGTTAAAATCATAACATTAAGACAGGCTAAAATTGGAGAATGTGCACAATAAACTTAAAATGTACATCAAAAGCAGTTGGATGAAATGCAGCCTTCAAAACTTGTGGTACCAGACATACATACCTCACTGAATATGGGGAGACCTTTAACACTGTAGCAAAGAACATCCTACCCAACCAGGAAATTGAGGAAAACTATTAATAATTACAGAGAAGAGCTGTAACCCAGTCAAAAGCTTAACGTTTGGGGTTTGGTCCGCCTCTTCTAATTATATTTCTAATTTCACGGAAATCTATTAGTTCTCATCCAGTGACTCAATTACCATAGCTAAGCATAAAATAAGCAACCTGAGCGCCTCGGTAAAATAAGGTTATCGACTATCGAAACATTCCAAAGTGCTGTTTATTTTCGCGCATCTGCGTTTCAGGACTTTGGCATTTTCAGCACTCTAGTCTATACATTTACACAATACATGTTCCTGTGGCTGGTTTTAAGCACATATAAAACACTGACTACTCAACCAGGCCCCAATGAAACGGAAGCCGTGATCTGAATTACATATATTAATGGCGATCATATGCACTCTGCAGGTGCTTAGAAATCCCAACTTTCATAACAATACAATTCCCAGTATCTAACCTCGGCATAGAAATATAGATCCAAAGCTGAACTAATACGCATGCTCCATTAAAGCAGCGGGATTCCCCCACCCACTCACGCATGGTTGAAAGTTACCTCCACTCCCCCCCCCCCCGCGAAGCCCAAGGTCTACGTGATGTGGCCGTGCTGCGTGACTCCCTGCACGCTCCTCTTCGTTGAAAACTACTGAAAGCTGGAACGAAAACTTCATTTCCCAGCAACCTTTGCATAAACAAGCATACGTCCAGTCAACGAAAACTACAGATCCCGACGTGCAACATTGGACCACAATTCCCAGAAAGTGTCAAGCGACGCCTGCGCAGCGTTTACAGGCGCTCGGGCCATTTAAATGTGTGTGAGGGAGAGAGCGAAATGGCTGCGCAGGTCGCTGCGGTACGCGCCGTGTCCCGGGGCGCGGAAGAGACGCCTTCGCTGCCACTCGGCGACCGGCCTGGTCGACCAAGGGGAGGAGGGAGGAAGCGGAAAGGTCCTCTCGGGGATGCCGGGAGCTGCAAGAGGGCGAAGTTGAGCCAGCCCCCGCTTACGGTGAGGCCCTCTCAAGCAGAGCCGCTGCCGCCGGCCTCCGTTCCCGGCCTCCCAGCGACTCCTGCCGTGCCTTCCGCCCCCGCTGGGCTTTTCACTTTCTCTCCGCTTAGCCTGCCCCCGCAGGCCCTGCACTGCGAGCGACGACATCACCACCGACACCGGCACCGTCCGGACAGTGGAGACTCGGAGCCTGGCCGTTCCTCTGGGGAGAAGCCCCACAAGGGTAGGCGGGGAAGCTCCGGGGACGGAGCTCTTGGGCGGCCCAGCAAGAGAGGTGAGTTGGAGCGAGGGGCCGGGACGGTTCGGACTTGGGGTGGGGTCTTGGTTTGTCTCTCTCCCCACCCTGCCCCGTCCCTGGCCAGGATGTTACTGGTTTCTTTGGGCGAGCGCGCGCCTCGTTCCGCTCCCCAAACGTCTCTTGTCAGCGACCCGCTCCTGACTTCGGCCGCCCGCGAAGCTCATTTCAAGAGGCCTTTGTCGGGCTTCTTTGACCTAACTTGACATTAAGGAATTCGTCGTGAATAATGAACCCAGGAACGAAAGACCCCGAAGATTTTGTAGTGGTGGAAAAAGGTCAGAGTTCCTCCCTATGAAAAGGACTTGGCGAGTGGGAAGCCCTGAGGCGTCTTACACTTGTCGGAGAGCTTTCCTTAAGTTTGTCACTTTCCTTAAAGGGAGGTTGCTGTAAACTCATGATCCGCGACAGGATCCTTTTTTATGCATTACTTTCGTGCTGCTTTTTTCAGAAAAATATCTATATATAGATATGGAGAGAGGCATGCACACATACATATAAATACATCTTCTCTAGGCATACTGTACATAATGTATTCAATTGCCAATTTTGTCAAGGGATGAAAGGTGATCTAAAGTTCACTTATGTAGTGCCTTCCTTGTTTCTAATTAAGATTTATTTTGATTTCTGTTAATAGTGAGATTATCTGTTCCTTGAACTAGGAGATTGTGTATTATGCCAGAATTCTTAATTGGTCCAAACATGTTTGTAAATGAAACAAATTCAATATGTTACAGTGGGAAAATAAATAAATGGCTTTGGGGGTGGGGGGAAGAATATCAATGACTAGGTAAATACTGCAACATGGCTAAATATATTTAAACTTGTTGAAAGTCTTGACTAGAGGTTAAAGTTTTTAAACAAATATAGTTGTTCTGGTTTTTTTCTTTTTAATGTAGTTACTATTGTGACTTTAAGCGATTAAGAAATTGTTATGTGGATGTGCTATGCCACAAATCAGTTGGGAGAATAAACATTGCTATCTTCAGGTTTCTGGTTTTTTTTTTTTTAAAAAAAGACTTTAATGCTTAAAAGCACACATGCTTTCTAACTCTTAAAACGGTTGTCTTTAAAAAGTTAGATGAGAGAAAGAGTGGGTCCTCTCAATCTAAATTTTACTACTGGGGGAGGCAGAATGAGATAATGGTGTGTATGTGACAAACATTGCTCAGTTCTGTAAAGTTACTATTTTTGCTACAAACTATTTAAAACAATTTATCCCATTCTTATAGTCAATCAGCTTACCATATGATAGGATAGCTTACCATCTGGTTCTTACCTTCATTACTACCTAATATGAATTTAAATATAACAAATATTTATATAGAATAAAAAATATTTCCTGAGTGCTTATGCTTTCCCACATGCTCTTTCATTTACTGTTAATAATGTTTTGTTCTTTACATAAGTTGGTATTGTTTCAGGGAAGGATTTAATTTGTAGATGTTATTTCAAATTGCTCACTTACAGTTTAATATAAATTAGGGATTATTCCTGTTTATAGCAATCAACATACAGAGATTTTGTAGATATGACTTCAAAATTTGAATGTGCCTGTATAATTTCGGCATACAAACAAAATCATATAATGACTTCAAAAGCAGAGATACAAAAATGGATGAGCTAAAGTATTCTTTAATGGTGAAAAACCATTAGCTTAAGTATATTAAATTTGAAATGGTTTAAAAAACTTATAATGTAATATTGTAGCAGTTGAACATAAATGCATACTGAAGTGAGGAGCAACTAGTGAAGTTTTATCAAGTTACCATCCTGAGTTTTTCTAAATACAAATATATTTGTTCGATTATTGGATACAAACAACTTAATACAAAATGGTTTGGGAAATACTATCAAGTCATGTCTTCTAAGTTAAAGTGGCTCAAATGTTAAAATCTATATGCTGCAAAGTTCATTAACATCCATTCTGTGCTAGCCTGTATAAACTCTATATGATTATAACTCATATTACATGAAACGTGTGTATATAAAAAGTTCAGCAATTGCTAAAAATAGTTTAATTATTAATTAAATAGATCAATTTAGGTTATCATATATAGAAATAAAATTTTTCATGATTATCTAGCTCCTTTGTTTGCATTATAAATAGAAGACCACTCAAACCAGGAAATCACTGAAGTTGTTTATTTAGTCTCACACAGACATACAGTAACATAACAAAACAGCATTTTAAACCAAATATAAACTTGTGTAAACTCTTGGCTTGTTTAATGCTTGAATGAAATAGGTATAATCAGAAGTTCCTAAATATGAACTTCAGCCGTAGGCAGTGCTAATGTTGATTTCCTAATGGCAGAAAAATAGTCCAGGCTCATTCCAGGTAGTGTCTTAAAAGAAAAGCTACCAAGCAGCATAGTGTACAAAAGAAATGCTGAGGCGTTTTCTCAAAATAATGCTCACAAAAATTGCATTGAAGAAAAGATGAGCATCCCTACTTTTTGTTTCTCAGTGAACTTTCTAATGGAGTTCCACTTATATTGAAAAAAAAGGATATTTGGCCCTCTACCATGTCATGTGTGTTTGTGATTGGTATGGAGATCCCATACCTGCCTGCCTGATCTGGAGAGGTGGAAGTTGCATGTTGTTTAGATAGGGTCCGGATAGTGCTGAGGAAGAGGCAGTGGTGTGGTATAGTTTGGTACCAATAATATAAGAAAAAAATAAGTAGCCAGCCGTGGAAGTCAAATTGATATTACTAGGTAAGAGATTATAGTGAAGAACTGTCAAGATATTCTTGGAAGTGCTCTCTGTTTCACATTTATGCCAATGAGATAGTAGTGTAGGCAAGTCGGTTTAAATTAGCTAGAAATTTGAAAAATACTGTGCTATATATCTGTGCCAGTGGTAGTAGTACTTGGTTGCAAATAAAAATATATGTGGTAGAATGGCTAAACCCATATAGCAGTAGATTGGAAGTATCAAACCTTCTCTCCCAAAAGCTCTCTAGGTCTTGCACCTGATTCCACCTCCTGCTTTGGTTAGTGGTTTGGTAGTTTCCGCTGCTGCTATCCAGAGTATGCCTTACTTCATGTCTTCCTCTTAAACTTAGTGCAAAAGAGATGGGGCAGACCACAAACTGGTATCACTCTGCTACAAATGTGTGTGTGGGGGGGAAGACATTGGGGCAAAATAATACAGAAATAATATAACTTTATGAACACAAAGTGTTCTACTTGTATATAAAAACAAAACTGTAGCATAGCAGAAAAAAACAAAGATTAACACAATATCCCTAGCTAAACATGTTAGCCCGTTTTCCTAGAGATAGTTTTCCTGAACAGATATTCTTTCTGTCAGTTATTCCTGGACTTTCTGCTTCTGGAGATTTCAGTATTAATTCCGAGGCTGCTGGTAAAGTGGAAAGAACCCCAGTTCTTTTGCAAGCCTTAATAACGGTTTTCTTCCTCTAGTTGAAGTCTTTGAATTCTCTTAGTTTTGAAAAAGTCTTAAATTTTAAGAGGGGGAAACTGAAATATCTCTTTTCTCTATGTGACAAGCAGTATCTTATTTCTTGATGGTGGTGATTGTCTTCACCAATCTTTCATCAACTGGTTATAAATGCCTGCTTGTAATTTTTCATTAATAACAAGAGGGTTTACTAGAAATGTAATGGAATGGGGTGAATCAATGGAATATGACGTCTGGATATGAATTTTATATATGTATCCTGCATACGTGCTTTATAACTAGCAAACATTGAAAGAATGTATCCTTCAGATAAGGTGGCAGATGTTGCCTATAACTAGCAATAGCACTTAGATTTATATACTACTTAAAGCACTCTGTAGTGCTTTACAGCACTCTGGGCGGTTAATAAATGTCAGCATACTGCCACCAACAATCTGGTTCCTCATTTTACTGACCTCGGAAGGATGGAAGGCTGAGTCAACCTTGAGTCGGTCAGGATCGAACTCTTGGCTGTGGGCAAAGTTTGCCTGCAATACTGCATTCAAACCACTGTGCCACCATTTGAGGTAAAGGATATGCTCATCTGATCAAATTTATTAATCCTAGCTTTAATCTTAAATGGTGGCCATGATCTTGTCACAATATAGCATGTTCATAATGCTCAGGGTTTTTTTAAAAAAAATACTTGAAACTGATATTGCATGTATTCCATAAGGTAAGAAAGAGTCAACCAAGACAAGGCACAAGACAACATATCATTTTAATAGGGTCCAGACAGCTGTAAAAGTGAAGAAAGCTTTCTTTAGGAAATGAAAACTCGAGCCTAATGAAGATAACAAAAGAGCACAAACTGTCAGAAAAAGTTTAGAAAGCATTTAATAAGAACAGCAAAAATAGCTTTAGGGAAAATGTTAAAAACTTCTTTTAATATATTCAAAATTTTGAATCTGAACAATTTGAAAAAAACTTAAAACTTAAGATTTGTAAAAATAATGAGGGTGGTTTAAAAACCTAATAAAAACTGAAAAGCTGAAACGATCTAAAATGCAATATGACATCAGAACCAAAAGAGCCAAGGTGGTGCAGTGGTTAGAGTGCAGCACTGCAGGCTACTTCAGCTGACTGCTAGCTGCAGTTCGGCAGTTCAAATCTCACCGGCTCAAGGTTGACTCAGCCTTCCATCCTTCCGAGATGGGTAAAATGAGGACCCAGATTGTTGGGGGCAATATGCTGACTCTGAACCGCTTAGAGAGGGCTGTAAAGCACTGTAAAGCGGTATATAAGTCTAAGTGCTATTGCTATTGCTATTGCTAAAAGCACAGCTGAAGTTCAAGCAAAACTGAAACTAAAAATTATGGCGTCAGGAAAAATCAAAGGGCATAAACCTATGCAAACAAAATTTACGATTTAGAATAAATCATAAGTTCTATAGGGATATTGACTCAAAGCACCATCAAAGAAAAATAAAACCCTGAAACTTGATACCGTGTTTCCCCTATAATAAGACATGTCCCTATAATAAGCCCAACAGGGCTTTTCGGGACATGCGTTGAAATAAGCCCCCCCCCCGAAAAAAAGGGCCCCCCCATTACTTTCCGGGGGAAGGGGGGGATGTCGGGGGGCGGTGCCCCCAAATTGTGCCCGAACATCTTACCAGAGTCTGGAGCTTGCCGCTTCTTCCTTCTCGGCGGTCTTTGCAGGGAAACTCCTTGACATGTAAAGAAGAACTTCTCACGAGTGCGAGCAATTAACAACTTGTCGCACTCGCGAGAAGTTTTTCTTTACATTTCAAGGAGTAAAGTTTTTCTTTACATTGGAGTTTCCCTGCAAAGACCAGCCTAGAAAGAGAAGCGGTGAAGCTGCCAGACGCTGGTAAGATGTTCGGGCACAATTTGGGGGTTAGAAGGTGAGGCAGGGGATGGGGAGGGGCGGGCTGCGAGACGCGCATCTTACCAGCGTCTGGCTTCTCTCTGCCACTACTCTCTCTCGGCCGGTCTTTGCAGGGAAACTCCAATGTAAAGAAAAACTTCTGAACGCGCCGCCGCCACCTGGGAAGAGAACAACATGAGAAATGGGGTCTCTCGCAGCGCCTCTTCTCTCTCTTCTTCTCCCGAGTGGCAGCTGTGTGTCCAGAGATCCAGGGATTCCGGGGAAAGGGGGGGGAACATGCTGGGAGCCGCTCTTTTTGCGGCAGGCACTCTTTTGGCTGGGAGAGCGAGAGCAAGCGAGAGGCAGGTGCGCGCACACCCCGCAGGACTAGCTCGGCTCCTCTAGGCTCTGCCTACGGCAATTTGAAACGCGCTCCTGCCTGCGAGGAAGAGGAGGCGAGCATCGATCCCTGCCTTGCCGCCGCCTTGCAGGCAGGAGCACGTTTCAAAACGCTGCCGGAGGCAGCCCAGAGGAGCCGAGCCAGTCCCGTGGGGTGTGCGCGTACCCACCCCTCGCTCTCTCCCGGCTAAAAGAGTGCCCGCCGCAGAAAGAGCGGCTCCCGGCCGGGAGAGTGAGAGCAAGCGAGAGGCGGGTGCACACACACCCCACGGGACTGGCTCGGCTCCTCTGTGCTGCCTCCGGCAGCATATGAAAACGTGCTCCTGCCTGCGAGGAGGCAGCGAGGCCGGTCGGGTACAGCGAGCCCACAAGTGCAGGGCTTGAGCAGCAGACGGGCGCATCCATCCCATCCCTGTCGCCACGCATGCAGCGGCCGAGGCTTTCCAGGCACCTGCCGGGGGAGCCATGTGCTGGCCTGGAGCTGCTGCCGCTGTTCCCCGCGGCGGAGGTGCTGGTGTGCCGCGACTCTCGGGCACTCGCTTGTGCCTCTGCGGCTACTGACGTTGCAGAGCCCTGCAGTCAGCTAGAGAGCGCCGGGCCGCGGGTCTGCCTCCTGCCCACGCCTCCTTCGCTCGCTCGCAGGCTCGGGACGCTCATCCTCCACCTGCCCTCCCCGCATCCTTCACACAGGGGATGCAGGCGAGGGCGGTGCGTGGGAATCCCCCACAGGAACAGCCCCCCGGCGCACCCGCCTCTCGCTTGCTCTCTCTCTCTCTCTCGCTCTCTCTCTCTCCGAGGAACGCGACAGAGCTACAAGTCCCAGATAGGACATGCGTCTCGCGACCCACCCCACCCTGCCCCACCCGCCACCCCCCAATCGCCCCCCACCGCGCCAC
>QLTV01001123.1:1150850-1191070 GCA_003457575.1 Thermophis baileyi
AGCCCTCCCATGCCCGGCAAGGGGTGGAGAAGAGACGGCAAGAGGAGCCTCATCTTGCTCCACGTGTCTCACTTCTCCCCCGCCCCACCCCTCGATAAATGGGGCAGGTGGCTAAGTGAGGGGCAGGATGCCAACTGTGCCGGTATGACGAAGCTCACGGCGGTGCTGCTGTTCATGCGTGCAACGGCACAACAAGACTTGCAGAGTCCTGCTCCAAGCAGCGGCGCAACGAGTCTCACAAAGACTCATTTCTGGTGGAGTTTGGGGGAAGAGAAAGAAAGACTTCTGCTGCTTCTGCTACTTTCCTTGCGTGCAGCCAAAAGCACGAATCTTTGTGAGATTCATCGCACCGCCACCGCCCCCTCTTGGAGCAGTACTCTGCAAGGCTTGTTGCGGCAGTGGCAGCGTGACAAGTCTCACAAAGACTCATTTCTGGCGGAGTTTGGTGGAGAGAAAGAAAGAAGACTTCTGCTTTCCTTGCGTGCAGCCAAAAGCAGAAGCAGCAGAAGTCTTTCTTTCTTCCTTTCTCTCCCCCAAACTCCGGCTCTGTGGCTTCCAAACCCCAGCCAGGGCAGCGGCCGCTCTGCGAGTGCGCTTCCTGCTCTATGGTGATGTCTGGAGCTGGAACTGGAACTAAACAGACCGGCCGAGAGACGCCACGGAGCTGCCAGATTCCAGTAAGACGCGCATCTCGCGGCCCGCCCCGCCTCCACCCCAAAAATAATAAGCTCCCCCCGATAATAAGGCCAAGGCCATATTTCGGGGGTCAAAAAAATATAAGCCCCTGTCTTATTTTCGGGGAAACACGGGTAATAAAAATGCATTTTGCAAGAAGATGATAATTATAAAACGAAAGAGGACACAATATAGTTAAATTACAAAAATGCAATAAAAAGGGAAAAAAGCTATGGACATTTTAACTCTAATGGGATTAATAGTTAGAAGCAGTCAGAGAAAACAACAAATATATCTGGGACTGATGTGTTGGATAGATTTTAACGTCAATGTCTAGCCAGGTAGCTGCTCGGTTAGCAAACCTGCACAGTTACCTGATCAGTTTCATGTTGCACTAAAGAATGGAACAAATGAAGCCTGGATGAATCTCAAAGAAACTTTTTAATAAAAGAAGAATTCATATCTTAAAACTAAAGATCAATAACTTGTTTGCCTACCACATTCAAAATGCTTACTGGAATAATAGTGAATTTACTATCTGTTTATCTAAAGGAAATTTCTGACTACCCAATTAAACAAAAAGGAAACGGAAAAATTCACAATGAGTCAAAAATTGTTCTTTATTAATAAAACATTAATTAAACTAAATAATTTAATGAAAAAAATGAATTTATGTATTGCTTGGATTGATTACAAGAAAGCATTTGACTTCTTTCAAATGGCTATATTTTGAAAAGTATGCACATTTTTTGTATCAATCAAAATTTAAGATTTTGTAGAAACAATAAAAGCATGGAAAAGTTGAAAACTCAGTTACAAAGTTAATTTGTATTCAATTATGTGGAGTCAAAAAGGGGGATCTTTCAAGGTGATTCATTATTGTCCTGATCAGACATGTACATCCCAAGTAGTTGCAAGGAGCTTTATCTAGGATTTAGTAAATATATGCAGTGGCCAACGGCATATGTGTAAATGCACACACAAAGCAGCAAAGCCACAAATCCCTACCAGCTTGCCTACAGAGACTTCCAAATGGCTAGAGTCCAAGGCTGGGGACAGAAGCATAGTCAGGTCATACTCTAGAAGTGCAAGAGTCCAAAATAGGGTCAGGTTCCAAGGAACAGGGTTTTCTTAAGGAGCAGGTTCAACAGGCAAAGCACAGAGCTCCAGCAAATAGAGTTATAGCTCCCAGTGGAGAACAGCTGGACAGCAAAGGCTCTTAAATGAACCATGCCCTTGTCATACAAGAAGTCTTGCAGAATTCTTCTGTTCTGCTCTGTGCCCAACTCCGCATGCTTTGGGGGAAACAGTAGAACCTGAAACTGCTGCCTCCAGCTGACTGAAATTTTCTTTGACCAAATTAGCCTCAAGTGCTCAGTTTTCACCTTTATTTAATTTAGTGATGGGCCTATTGCCAAGGATGCTGAATAAGGCAAATCATGGCTGTCAGTTTTCAAACAACATCTAAAAGTCTCTCTCTCTTTACATATCAATGCAATCAAAAGATGAACAGGAATAATTACCTAATGAAGTTCAGATATTTAGTAGTGATATTATAATTTCTTATATTTGTTACAATTGAAGTAAAGAAAAAAAATCAGTAATTCACAA
Source organism: Thermophis baileyi (assembly GCA_003457575.1). NCBI lineage: Eukaryota > Metazoa > Chordata > Lepidosauria > Squamata > Dipsadidae > Thermophis > Thermophis baileyi. Next base: position 1,153,137 of record QLTV01001123.1, read on the forward strand.
AAAAGTATTCAGATCATAAAGGAAACAATCAACAGTCTAGCAGCTGAACAAGCTTAAATTTGGGGATCTTGGAAACATCAGGTATTTTCTGCAACCAAATATAGTAAAAGGAAAAATTGCAAACAATTATTAAAAATTCTAAAATTTAGTCTAAATGGTGGAAGTACAATCAGAGCCATCAGCTCATGGGCAATACTGATAACTCAATATACTGCAGGAAGACTCAGATGGTTGATAACTGATCAGCAAATCAGAAGATTGATGATTATGAGTACTGCCCTACATCCTCACAGTGATGTTAATAGATGATGTCTTCCAAAGAGAAGGTTGGGTGAGAACTTTACAGATAAACTTTGGAGAGAAAAAAAGGGGTGTTGGTCCTACCTGAGCGCCTTTTCTCAGTGGAGGTTTATTTATTAATTTATTTATTTATTAAATTTGTATGCCGCCCAACTCCCAAGGGACTCTATTGGGAGTTGGGCGGCATACAAATTTGCGGGATAGGCCAGGAATGGGTGTTGACCTTGCCCTTCTGCCTAGAGACTGAGTCATCAAAGTTGTAGCCACGCCCCAATGCCTCTCCCTCAGGCTCCAGTTTTCGACGATGGCGTAGCTGCAACAACGAACGCTCTTCCAGACATTAGTTACCGCCCCCCCCCCGGCCCCAGACCTACAGTCATCAGGGAGGGACTGGCCTATCCCGCAACCTTCACTGAGAAAAGGTGTTCAGGTAGGACCAGCGCCCCTTCTCCAGTGTGGTTGCGGGATAGGCCAGGAATGGGACATACCAAAGCCTGGCTGTCCTATGGGCGGGTAGCCATTGGGGCTGGAGTGTCCAAGGCTAGATGCACCTGTTGAAGCACTCTCCGACCGAAGGAAACTTCCGCCGAAGCAAACACATCTAATTTATAGTGCCTAATAAAAGGCGAAGGAGAAGCCCAGGTAGCCACCCTGCATATGTTCTCCAAGGATGACTGTGTCGACCAGGCCGCAGTGGTGGCAGCGCTCCTTGTAGAATGCGCTGTAACTTGTCTTGGCAAAGGAAGTGAGTGCATCTCATACGCTTTCGCGATGCAAGCTCTTATCCAACGGCCTATCGTGTGGGAGGATACCTTGGAGCCCACCGAAGCCGGTTGGAAACCCACGAATAGTGCCTCCGACCGCCGTGTGGGAGCTGCCCGCTTGATGTAGATCCGGAGAGCCCTCCGCACATCTAATGTGTGCCACTTCCGTTCCAAGGCATGGGAAGGCCGAGGACAGAAGTTGGGTAGGATGATCTCCTGGGCCCGGTGAAACCAGGAGTTCACCTTCGGGATGAAGGAGGGATCCAGGCGGAGAATAGAATCTTGAGCAGGAAAGTTATTGGAATTCACACACAAGGCCTTTAAGAGGTTTTGTTCAAACTGCTGTTGCTTCTTTTAGGAATAAATTGCAGGACTAGGATAGGCTTTTAATTAATTGAGTCAGAGTTTATTGTAAGGTCATTAAATAAATTACTTTTGTGAGATGGCCTGATTTTTGTATGAGTTTTCCCATCATTCTGTCTCTACAACAATAACTCAATTATTTAAGGGTTACTAATGTTGTTTTGTATAAATATGATTATATAATACCAAATAGAAGTTGCTTATTAATTCTATCCAGTGTCAGAGAATAAGGGAACTGTAGTTGAACTATTCGGAGAGCATTATAACACTTAATTTGAAATTCAGTTGACAGTATCAACACAGGTGTCATTTCAGTCTATGGAGAAATAGAATCTTGAGCAGGAAAGTTATTGGAATTCACACACAAGGCCTTTAAGAGGTTTTGTTCAAACTGCTGTTGCTATACAATTTTGTTTTGTGTGTTTTTTTCAGAGAGAACATATTAATGACAGAATTGAGATAGAGACATTTTATCAGTATCAGTACTTCTATCAATATAAGTAAGTTGGTTGCCAGTGTGTTGCCAGGTGCAATTCAAGATGCTGGTTATTACTTTAAAGCCCTTCATGGCTTGGGACTATGTTATTTTAGGAACTAACTTCTCCCAGTTGTTTCTACCCATCCAGTTTGGTCATGGTTTGGCATATTGCTGGTCCTGGTCAGTCAAGGAATGTTGGTTGGCAAGAACTTGGGAAAAAATCTGGAACTTTGCTGTTAGATATGTTATAGCAATAGCAATAGCACTTAGACTTATATACCACTTCATAGTGCTTTACAGCCCTCTCTAAGCAGTTTACAGAGTTAGCATATTGCCCCCAACAATCTGGGTCCTCATTTTACCCACCTCAGAAGGATGGAAGGCTGAGTCAACCTTGAGCCGGTGAGATTTGAACCGCCGAACTGCAGCTAGCAGTCAGCTGAAGTAGCCTGCAGTGCTGCACTCTAACCACTGCGCCACCTCGGCTCTTCATATGTTGACAGCAATAAGAATGCTTTATACACAAAAAAGATACTTTAATTTTCACAATGGGTGCATAGCTGGAAAGCTAATGGAAATAGCAGAGATGGCTAAATTAACTGCTTTAATCCAAGAAAAAAACACATTCAACTTTTTTTCTGCTGGTAAACCACTTCTGGATTTTATGGTTGAGATGGAAAAAATAATAAAACTTTGACTTTGGGTTTTGCTGATTAGATATGTTTGTTATTATAGAAATGGCTAGTACATATTTATGTATGTATGTATGTATGTATGTATGTATGTATGTATGTATGTATGTATGTATGTATGTATAAGTACGTAAAAGTAAAAAGCATTTTCTTATATAACAGTAGCCAATTTTTAAAAGTAAACCTTTATATTAACATTTTAGTGAAGTACTGATGCATTATTGAAAAAATACATACTTTTATTAAATATAACACTTTTGCAACATAAATATCTTATTTTCTTACTACTTTTAGAAACCCGAGATGAAAATGGCAAGACAGAAAGATCTGACAGTCTTATTGTAAAGAAAATAAAGAAGAAGAAGAAAAAGAAACACAGAGAAGACATGAGAGGGAGGCATCTGAAAATGTACAACAAAGAAGTACAGACAGTGTGTGCTGGTCTTACCCGTATCAGCAAAGAGACTTTGACTCCAGGGGAGAGTGATAATTTGGAAGAGAACAAGGAATCTTTTAGGTATCTAAAAGATGAACAGCTGTGTCAGTTGAATGTGGGCATGGAGGAATATAGGATACCCCAGGGGGTGCAGTCTCCATTTACTACCCACCAGGAGCATTCTGTTCGCAACAGCTTCTTAAAAACAGGCACTAAGTTTAGTAATTTTATTCATGAAGAACATCAGTCAAATGGAGGAGCTCTGGTTCTTCATGCCTATATGGATGAACTCTCATTTTTGTCTCCAGTGGAGATGGAGAGATTTGCAGAAGAGTTTCTTGCTTTGACTTTCAGCGAAAACGAGAAAAATGCAGCTTATTATGCTCTAGCGATAGTTCATGGGGCAGCTGCATACTTGCCAGACTTCTTGGATTACTTTGCTTTCAATTTCCCTAGCACTCCAGTGAAAATGGAAATCCTTGGCAAAAAAGACATTGAAACAACCACCATTTCAAACTTTCACACTCAGGTAAGAGAAATTTCCCCGGCATGCCTGAATTCTAATTTGAATCTGGTGTTGATGACTTTAAGTAATATTACGCAGAAAGCTGAAATCCAGAATGCTTTCTGTTAGTTATATTTGCCACCTCCAATTGCCTTTGCACGCTGTGTGTCAAATACAGTTCAATATTACCTTCACACATTTCACATTCCATTGTTCCCCTCCAGACTATGCCTCTATAAGGAATAACATTATTTTTGAATTTTAAGACCTAGATATAGTAAGCCTTTACTGATAATTAGAGTCTTTTTGGTGCCATCACAACCCTAAGGATTGCATTGCTGAAAAATGGCTGATGAGAATGTCCTAGTCTCCAAGAGCAAACATCTACTTGTACTTTAGTATAAAATAGAAATTAGATTTAAGTCTTAAATAGTGGAAAACATAAATTGCTCTCACAAGGTATAGAAAAATTTTACAGAAGAAAAGTAATGATGCTCAGACTATCCTTTCTGCCCCCTGCCCCCACCAAATCCTACATTCTTTTACCTTCATTGGTTTGTGGAAGAGGTTAGGGTGAGCATTATCTTCATGGTTTTCATTTATTTCATTAAATTTAGTGTTGCCCAACTCCAAATGATTTTGGATGGCCCACAATACAATAAAAATAAAAGAAAGCATCACCCCCCCAAAGTAAAGAATAAAAAGAAAAAACATGGTGAAGCTGATTGATACTTCAAAACATCCCACCAATATCTACCATCCATCAGAGGACTCTCCAGTCACTATACCCATGCATTGGTCCTGGATGCTTCTGTACAGAATCATAAAATACAGGCCAATTTTATTAAGAGGGAGGATTTTTGGCCAAATTAATATAATTTTTTAACTTTGTGGGTAAGTAGGCTTTTTTTTGTTAATAACATGCAAAAGAACCTGAGCCGTACTCTTAACTGTATGCCTTATCGCATGGACTAGAATTTTTATTAGGTTTGTTTTTTGTCTTCTGCTCTGAAATCCAACATTCAGATTGAAGTATCAAAGGCCTAGAGTTTCTTAGATATTATTTTTGCCCTCAAATAGAAAATGCAATTGCTTCATGTCAGTTGTGAAGGTATATTGACAGCTACTTACCCAAGCAAAACAGAAGGAGCTGGAGATTAGGAATCTATCTCTTCCTTACTCACTTTAATAAGAAACTACTACAGTCTAAATATTCATTTGACATTTACAGACACAGTCAAAAGTATTGGTATCCCTCCATTTTTTTTCAGAGGATCCCAGTTAATCATGAAACGTTGAAACTGACACAATGTCATCCACCAAACTTTGTTCTCTAGTCCATAGAGCAGACACTTTGCCTTTGATGTATGACTATATATTTTCTTGCAAATAATAAAACAAATGAAAATGACATGGGTGTAATTAGTGGGACCTAACTCAATATTGTTTTGAAATAACATCTGCAATCAAGCACTTTCTGTAGCTCTGAATAGGACATACATTTCTCAACCAGCAATTTGTCCCATTTTTAAATAGCAAATTGCTCCATTTGTCTTAAGTTTGATGGGTTCCTTCTCTCTTTCCATAGAGGTTAGATTGGATTCAGACAGGACTTATAGCAGGCCACTTCAAAACAATCCAACTTTTGTTTTTCAACTATTCTTGGGTTCTCTTAGATGCATGTTTTGGATCATTATAGTGCTGGAGGACCCATGATTTGTGACTGAGACAGACCTTTCTAATATTGGGCATTATCTTCCCTCCAGAAGATCTTGAAAATCTTATTTAATTGAGCTCTGCAGAGATTCAAGGCACTTGGTACTGAACCTCCTCCACGTTTTACAATAGGAGTGGTGTTTTTTTTCTTTAAGAGTATCATTTTTTTTCTTCAATGGAGTTGCTGATTTACAAAAAGCTCTAATTTTGTTGCATCTTCTGGAACATTCTTCCAAAAGAACTTGTGGCTTTCAACGTGCAATTTATCAAATTCTAGTCTGCCTTTTTTGTCTCTGTCTTTCAGAAGTGGAGACTTCATGGATTTTCTACCATGGAGGCCACTTTCAGTCATCTTTCAGTAATGGATGGTTTGACTTGATATTGTTGCACCTTGCTCTTGGAGGTCAGCTGTGATCTATTTTGAAGTTTTCTTGGTTCTTTCTCCACCATTTTATACAATCCTTCTGATCAGTCTAGGTCAATTTCCCCCTTGTAGCTACATCCAAGGTGGTTGGTTGGCTTCAATCCCATGAACCTTAAACTTGATAAAATTAAACTAAACTTGATAATATTAACAGGTCAGAAGAACATGAAACTCTTTGGAGATGGTTTTGTAGTCTTTATCTTTAGCTCACTTGGCTTTTTCATTTCCTTTCTGCTTTTCTTTGTTTTCTATGTTCACTATGCTGTGCACAGTGACACAAAAAACTTGAGTACTTTTCTCCATTGAAATAGGCTGAGTGACTGATTATGAGATTGAAGACACCTGTGTTACTAATTAAAGTAAATAATCTACTTAAGAAATCACTAAAATCTAATGTGTTTTAACTTCTAAGGGATAGCAATGATTTCATTTATTTTATTATAAAAATATATCCATACACTCAAACTGTATTTTTTACGGACTTTGGAATCAAAGATGCCATTTGCTTCTGTCAGTTTCAACTTACTTCCTGGCAAATAGGGATTCTTTGAGGAAAAGTGAACAAATACTGTATATAACTAGGTACATATGAATTAAACTTTATTATTGAACTATATCAATCATGTAATGTAAAATATTACATGTAGCATTTAAAAATGTGTAGGGATGAAATCCAGTTAAAGTTGTTATGAAATTTAAATTTCTCTTTCCTTTCTGAAAAAAGTGTACACAACTGGCATAACTTAAACTGAACTGCTGACATATTGACCATGTTCCTTGATGTTTATGGACTAGACTAGCTTTGAACAAACGTGACTGCCTATTTCCAGTGGGTACTTGACATAATTCTACATCATGGATTAATTCAAATAAATCACTTTTTAAAAGTTAATGATGTATAGAAACTCTGCCCTCCCCGATCCTTGTGGATTTGTTTTCTTGGCAAGGGAAGAAATCTAAAGTATTTTCATTATAGACTTTGGATCATTGTTTAACTGTGGAACTGGTGAATAAGAAAATATCTCTATCTCACTTAATACTTTAGTATTGCATCTTGTTATACTATCTCACACGTATGCTTCCAGTTGGGTGTATTTACCTCTAATTTTTTTCCAAAGTAGTAGATGTTTCAATTTGAGTGTCTGTTCTGTGTATTTCTTGTAAGTTTACCATAGAACAGTTCTGGTGGTTCTTTAGTTTAGTTGTTTGGATTCTTTAAGAATATCTAGTTATTCAGTTTTTCACAGATGCGTTGGTATATTTCTCTGTCTTAGATTTTAAATGTCTTTATACATATAGACATAGTTTATAAGCCTTAACTATAGCTTAAAAATTATTATTCTAATTGCTGTATTACTGTTGTGCTGCTCTTTCATTGCACCATCCTGAAACACAGGATACTGTACTCATTCTTTGATTAAGCAGAGTAATTTTTGTATTTGTTGCATTCCAATTTACCTGTGAATAAGAGGAGAGGGGAATTTCAAGCTCAGATATTTGTATGTTCTGTATATGATCAGTGCCAATATTCTTGACTTCACAGGAAATTTATAATTACTTTAATGCTGTTTTATTTTTTTCTCTATAAGGTCAGTCGAACGTACTGCTGTGGAACTTACAGAGCAGGTCCGATGAGGCAGATCAGTCTTGTTGGAGCAGTAGATGAAGAAGTTGGAGATTATTTTCCAGAATTTCTTGATATGTTAGAAGAATCTCCATTTCTTAGAGTAAGTACTAAAGTTTTGCTTCTTCTTTTGCTGATTTAAGTTTTAATTAATGTTAGCACTGAATTGGTGGTAGAATAAAAAGTGGTAAAGCATTATTAAACATTAAGAGAATAGTTAAATAGGAAAGGAAATTTGTGATTTTTTTTTCTAATTTTATTGCATGACAGAATGAAATAAATTATACTGAAAACATAAAAATTCTTAATGACTGTGTACAAATTATATTTTAATAAAGAAATTGATAATCTGTTTATAAGATATCCAAAGCACTTCATGTCGCTAGCTGACTAGTTTTCTTTTGTGATATACAGATGACTTTGCCTTGGGGTACTCTTTCGAGTCTCAGACTTCAGTGTAGGTCACAAAGTGATGATGGGCCCATTATGTGGGTAAGACCTGGTGAACAGATGATCCCAACAGCTGATATGCCAAAGTCACCATTCAAAAGGCGCAGGTAATCTTTATAGCTGGGAGGGAATTTGTACCTCCAAATTTTAATTGAACTGATCTCATCAGCAAAATTGGCTTAGTTTATTATTCTGACAACTTTCTGAAACTTAGTTGACCTATATGTAATAGTAAACTTTCTTCCAATATAGCTTAAGTCGTGATAATTTTGTACATATTTTTTTGTAATGCTGCCATTCCTTTCCCCTCTGTCAGTATCATACATTGCATGATAAACTCCCAGGATGCAAGTTCATGTTAGGGAATGCAATAGATATTGATGGAATATCTACATAAATTAAAACAACAGCTTCCAGGTCAGTGCACCTAATATAAACTTTATTTGATTTAAAATATATTTCCATTCAGGTACTTATAGCTACTGTCATATTGTCATACTGCTATATTGTGGTAAAACATTAAAATGATATTGAACTGTATGAAATCATTAGTGTTGTAAGAGCAAGACAGTGAAGACTGTGTCATAGCTGCACATTGTTACATTATTAGTTAGTTTGATATCCTGTCTTTACTTCAGGAGCTCAAGGCACTGTGCATAGCATTCTAGTGTGGGTTCCCCTGGTGCCTTTGAACTCTCAATTTGCATCAGTCCCGGTGAAGGTTCTGGAAGGCTGCACACTGCCAACTTTTAAGTTCATTGAATTTCTGCGATGTAAGCATTTGTTGTCTGTGTATTATATTTAAGCTGTGAAAAAGTTGAAGTTATCTGCAGCATTTTTGTTTCAAAAGGCCTACTAATAGTGCATAGAATCCTGGTATATAACATCTGCATAAACTTTTTAAAAAGTGGCCTTTTATTGTTATGCATTCCATCTTTTACTGTATTCCATTTTAATTTATATTGCATTTGATTACATTAGAGTTAAATCACCATTTATCAAAGTAGTGCCTGTATAACGATGTGGAAAATTTAGGATAGCTGATTTTCTGTTTTTATGACATTATTTTTTGTATATCCCCTTATAAATTTAATAATTATCTTCTTTTTCATTCCATTTCATAGATCTATGAATGAAATAAAAAATCTCCAGTATCTACCTCGGACCAGTGAACCCCGTGAAGTTCTCTTTGAAGACAGAACAAGAGCGCATGCTGATCATGTTGGGCAAGGGTTTGATTGGCAGAGTACTGCTGCTGTTGGAGTTTTAAAAGCTGTGCAGTTTGGTGAATGGTAAGAGCGGGGGTTTATAGCATTTTAAAATAGAGACATGTCGATTTTTAACAAAACGTACGTTATAATAATATTTTTATTATAAGGCATTTTTGCTATAAATTCTTAAAATCCAAATTACCAGGAAAATCTAATCTCTGAAAATTTCCAGAATGGGGTTTTTTTTTATGCAAAAGGAATTGCTTTCATAATACAGTAGACTTGTTTGCAGAAGGATATTTTGAGATGGCATATTTTGGGATGAAGTCTTGAAATGAGGCCCATTGGAAAGTCAATTCTGTGGAAGCTGCAAAAAGTATTTAAATATATGCCTCCATGAAACTCCTACAGTACAGGCTGTTGTTCTTTGTATACTTGTAAGTCATCTCCTTTATCAAATGGGTAATGGGGAGTAACAGTTGGATTAGATCTCCCTTAAGTCAGGCTCCATTTTTGGGGCAAATCCAAGGAATATAATTTTAATCTTAGCAAACATTGTCCTGTCTTTTGGGATTCTTTTTGATTTCTGAGTTTTAAGGATGTAGAGACAATGTGTGTAAAGAGATGTAGACTACCATATTGAACCGTGACCTCCGGACCTATTAAATCACAACTGGTCCTATGTTAAGAAATATGATCAGTGTACACTTGCAAATGGGATCTCACTGCTTAAAGTGACAGATAGAAGAACTTGACTGAAGAAACCTGTGTGACTCCGGGGAGCTATATGCCAGTATCAGACATTCTATGGAATTGGCTCTATTGTATGACATTTTTCTAAATGGGTAATGCTGCCTTCCTTGAAAAATGTGATGATGTGCCAGTCCTAATGTGTATGGTAGCATAAAAATACTATATGTAAACAAACCATCTTAGAGGAAGGGAAAATAAATTGTATTTTATATGTACATGAGTTTACATGTCCCATAATATATAGATAAAAAGGAAATATTTCCTAGAGGTTGACCATCAAAATGAGAGAGGAGGTATGTTGTTTTGCTATTGAACATATGGAATTTTCAAAGTTTAATATTTTCAAACATATTTTTACAATCTTCATTTCTCCAGGAGTGACCAGCCTCGTATAACCAAAGATGTTGTTTGTTTTCATGCTGAAGATTTCACTGATGTAGTTCAAAGACTTCAGTTGGATCTGCATGAACCTCCAGTATCACAGGTAGTCTTTTATTGTGCTGTACACATTGTTTCCAGTTAAAATGCTGTTATTTTCCCCCTGAAAGTTTTCTTTGTTGATCCTTGATTATGAAATAAAGTCTCCAGAATAACACACACATGCTTGAAATGCATAAATAAGTGGGGGTTGGGAGGTAGATTACCGTATTTTTCGGAGTATAAGACGCACCTTTTTACTCCCAAAAAGAGGGTGAAAACTTGGGTGCGTCTTATACACCGAATGTAGCCCCACCTAGCCACCCCCACCCTTTGGCCTCTGCCTCCCAGCAATTTACCTCCTTGCAGCAAACAGTGCAGAGCCTGATTAGCAGAAGCAACTGATTATCGGCCTCCCGACCATCAGCTGAGAGGCTGCAGGCAGGCCCACTGCTAAAATGAAAGTGAAACTAGAACTGCAAGGACGCAACTTGCTGGGAGGCAGAGGCAGCATTTTATTGTCGTGTGCAAATCAGACTGCTGAAACTGGATGCAAGGAGGTAAGTCAATAACTATAAATGTTTAAGAAAACTTTCTGGCATTAATATACTGCCATAATGTACATTTCTCCAATTCTTTACTATTTCTATGGGTCAGGCACACATGCACAGAAATACACAGCAAACAGTGTATATCATCTGTACTGTTTGCTGTTTGCTGGGAGGCAAATTGCTGGGAGGCAGAGGCAGATTTCCCCCCCCCCTTGTTTTCCTCCCCCAAAACTAAGGTGCGTCTTATACTCTAGTGCGTCTTATACTCCGAAAAATACGGTAGGTAATGTTTCTTTAAAGAGAAACAGAGTTCCTCAAACTAGCACAACCCCATCCTCTTTAAAAAAAAAAAAAAGGTTTCCTCATTGTTTTCTTCCCAAGAGAAGAAACCCAGTTGTTTGTGAGTAAGACAGGTTTTGCCTGGACTTTTATCTGTAAACTTGTCCATTATTTTTCAGCAAAGATTGAACTAGTATGAATAGTAGACACAAGATTTCTTAAGCTTGGTTCAGGCTTTAAAACATGTTGATTTCAGAAGACATATATTTAAATATTTGCTGTTTTAAATAGCTTTTTGCTATGCTTCAAGTTATTTTTATTTTATTTATTTGTGTGGTATTGTTCTAAACTGTTTTGAAAAGCAAGATATAGGTAAAATCTGAACAGAATGGTAAATTCCTTTATTTGATCTATTAGCATAGCAGTAGTTTCAGTACATGCCTCATGGAATATGTGTCATTTAGACTTCATGTTGACTTCATCACAACAAATAATCTTTATGACTTACAATAACACACAGCAGCAAAAATTCAATTTTTAAATCTTATTCATAGTTATCTCTTTCCCCCCCCTCAGTGTGTTCAATGGGTTGACGAAGCTAAGCTAAACCAAATGAGACGAGAAGGGATTCGTTATGCCAGAATCCAGCTATGTGACAATGACATCTACTTCATCCCTAGAAATGTCATTCATCAGTTCAAGACAGTGTCAGCTGTCTGCAGTTTAGCTTGGCATATAAGACTCAAACAATACTATCCTGGGGCAGAGGATTCTCAGTGTATGGAAAACATTTCAAATACGGACACAGTGAAACTGGAAGGTGAAGACCAATGTGTACTTATGAAAAAAGAGTCTGAAGAAGAAAGAGAAGTCCAGACTGCGCCAATAGCATCACCATCACTGTTTTCATCCCTGTCATGACTTGTACTGCAACAAGATTAGCTGGTTTGCCCCTTCCAGCTTTTAAAACTAGAATCAGATCAGCAACACAATCCACAGAAGGATCATATACTCTTTCTTGTCTGATATGTACATAATCATACATTTTTAAACAGCTTTTTAAAATTTTGATGTGAAGTTATAGTTTTATAACTGGGTTATGTTTTATTGGAGAAAACTTGCCTATAATTCTATAAAGAAAGGTGACATTCCAAAATGTCAAGCGTATCTTTTTTACACAGATTATGCAAAGTTAGAGTTGTATTTTATTCCCTTAGTACAGCATGTAGTAGTGGACTACAACTTTTTGCATTTCTTTTTTTAAGGGATGAGGTAAATAATTCAACATCTCAATAGTTTTCCTTCAGGAATATCAAGTATTTAACACTTGATAAGTCTGATAACTTTTCATCTATTTTATTTTTAGCTTTCAGCATAAAAGGGATGGTTTCTGTGGCAGATTCACAAAGTGACTCTCCCTCCCATTCAATTAATGGCTTGAATGAAAGAGAAAGCACAGCACTTTTAATGATCAATGACATTTGTATGTGTGAGAGAGTTTGAAAGCCTGGAGGAAGCTCAAGTTACCAGCAGTGTAGATTAATCCTTAATTGCTTAAGAAGACATTCAGTAAGAAGTTGATGTATGAGATTAGTTGCAGAGTGTATGATCTTGTTGAAATGAAATTACTGATACAACTCTTTCATGGTCCTCTGCTTTTAATGTATATTGGAATATTTTTTAATATCTTTCCGAACTGCATAACTTAATACACTAGTGTCTAATGAAAGTAATTGTTAGCAGTCTCTTTGACGAAACTGCTATCTTTGAGCACTTTAAGGCTTTACAATATTTAAACCAACTTGGTGGCTTGTTTAATTCACAGTAGGCATCTTAGAGGGAAACCATCGACTCTTCGCATTGAGGCACTTAGTATAATAGGGCAGGCCTATATCTCCTTTATAATTTCTTTGAAATTATATATAACTGATTCACAATAAACTGTCACATAATCACATATGGATTGCTACTTTTGCAAGTAATTCTTGGACTCCTTAATGCTATATTGGAAGATTAAACAGCACATGTTAGTATGTTCAGTATAATTGGCTGATATTATTTAGCATTCCTTCAATATTTCCCAGCATTAAGTAGATTCAGCTTTTATTCATGATATACAGAACAATGTTTGTTTTGGATAGTAAAATGAAATTGGCCCCCTCATATGTAGGATCTGAACTTCAGCACGATTTAATCAAAATTTATTTGTATTTTTAAATCTGTTTTTTAATGTAGAAGAGAGAATGGGAGCGCTACACCAATGCAAGTCAAGAAAGCAGTTGTGGGAAAAATGCAAATATTCGTATGTTTGTAATAGCAATTACTTTGTGCAATATTGTTTTGTGTAGATTATAAGCATATTAGCACCTCAGTATAGAGGACACAGTTTTAAACGAATAGCAAAATAATCAGAAAACTTTGCAGTATTTAGATAGAACTTGTATTACTCCTGATATATACATGTTTATATATTGACTTTGGTGCAGTCCTGAAGACAAGTAGAAAAATTTTCAACAAATTGAATTTCCATACTGAAGTGGTAGGGACTTTCTAAGTAATCTGTGTAAATAAGGTGTTTAGATTGAAACCTTTTTACAAAAGGTAGTGAGTTCTTATACAGGAGTGTAGCTTTTAATGAAAAATTCTAGATTGACCAATACTGGTTCAGAAAACCTCTGTGTACTCTGGCTTTTTACAGTTTTTTTACAGAAGAATTTTCAAAAGCTGTAGCTGGCTGTCCTAAGTAAAATTCTTCATAGACAATATGGGCTTCAGTAATTCATTTATGTTTCACCAACTCCACATTTTTGCATTTTTCTTCCACTAATTTTCCTTGTCTTCCAAACATCAATTTCCCACAGTTAAAATTATCTAAATAACAAATACAACTCCAGACTTGTCACTTGGATATTTCAACTGCATTGAGTTGCACTGTGTACTGTATGATCACTCAGGAGTTGGATTTAAAAAATAATTGAATGAAAAACTGTTTATTACTTCTCTTATCCTGTTTTGAAATATACATTAGAAAATTGTTTCAAATTCTACAATTTAGTAAAATTACTATTATTTAGTAATAATAGTTGGAATCTGCTCCTTTGAGAGCAGAATGAGGTTTTTCTATTGGCAGAGGGAACCAGGATTCAGAGAATGCATTCAGCTAGAGGAAAAAATTTTCCCAACTCTCCAGAGCACTTAATTAGGGGAGGGGAGGAAAAGAATTGGCAAAAATTACCAATACCCATTTTTTTTCAATGTGAACTCTATTGTGCACAGTTCTGGATCCAGTTCAATAACCTTAAAGGGTTTTTTGTGTGCATCACATTACAGCAATAGGCTTACAAGCCTGTTTTTTTTTTAAATTAAGAAACAACCTACTAAAGGTATGTGAAATGAACATTCATGACCTTTGCCATTCATGAAAGATTAAGAAGATTAAATAAATGATTCTGAAGCAGCATCCCACATTTTTCCAACTCAAGAGTTTTGTGTCAAAATTTTATGGTATTATGTATAAATGTATTCACTGACTTACATTTCAACCATCAAATATATTTTCTGTCACCTATTTTGATTTAATAATATATATCGTCTTTACTGCAATTACTTTGGCCACATCTTTACAATAGTTAAAAAGTATGAATTGTCACTATTACTGCATTCCCTAGCAAATACCAAAGAAGTCTGGGCATGAATTTTGGTGTATCTGCCAGGACTCTGCTTATTTCTCTTTATGCCTGTAGCTCACCTCATACTGCTAGACTGTTTTTCCTAGAAACTCCTGAGATTCAGAATTTAAGCTTTTTCAGGAGTAGGAAGAAGGCTTCGTCAGAAAGCCTGAGTGCATGCATCTCACTCTGGCTCAGTGGTTAAGATTCTTATAGGAACAGTTAAACAAAAGCACTACAACTGATGTACTAATCCATGTATATTCTACGGTAAGAAAGACCAATACAAATACTTGAGTGAAAAATCAAAATGGACCTGAAAAAGTGAGTGGCAGAATGGCTTGTCTTAATGATTTTGTTTGAGAACATAATATTTGCTCTTGGAGTAGAAAAGAGATGAAAATTAATGTCTCAGGAAGATGTTGGGAGTGATTTGTGCTGATGTGATGAATTCAAAAAATGATTATCTTGCCAGCGTAATTGATACTTCAATGCCTAGTTGCTTTGCAAAGAGATTTCACTTAAACCTGACACAAAATCTTATTTTATAAATTGCAAAATATGTGGACATTATATAGTTACAAAATCAAATGAAGAGTAAAGGCAGAAAAATATTTACATTTATTTTATTAGAAGTAGTGGACAATTTGGGAAGACATTCATTTCTAATCTATATAATTGTTGAATACTAGTTAAGCATTCATTATATTCTATCTCTTAAATGCCATTAGCAGATCCACAAAGGTGGTTCTTATTTAAAGATCTTGAGGAGCTCTAATTTGGAAGCTGGGAAATTTCTTTTGTTGTACTAAAAATCTATTTCTTTTAAAATACCAATGAAAAATAATATGTATTCAAGAAAGGTTGTATTGGGCTACTGATTCATTTAGCAAATCAATAAAAGCAAAATTAACATTTAAGTGAACTAAATATTTCACATTCCCCCTCACATATTTCTGAACATTAAGTAATGTGTAAATAATTGACATGTTCTCTTCCATGAAGATGGAACATATGGAGGTTTCATGTGAAATTAAGGAATACTTCCATTACAGATTTTACCATATAATAAAAGGGCTCGTTAGCTGTTTTCCTATTTTTGAGGGCATAACATTTGTCCAGAGACAAGAAAGTTTATAGTCAGAGCCCCAAGATGCATATAACTTTTTTTTCTCTCATGCTGCCATTCATATGCTTGAATTTATTCTGGGTGGTGAATTATCTTCACTTGTGGCACAATCCAACCAAAGTTAAGCACCTATAAGAACCATTTATTTTGAATGGGAGATAAGCAGGTGCTTAATTCTCCATTGAAATAGGTGGAACTTTAAATGTGTTTACTATTGGTGGGATAGCACTCTTATTTCCTTATAAATGCTATTTATAGCCATATTGGTTGTTTGAAGGTTGCTACTATGAATAAGGATATTTATCCTTCAGCTCCTAAAATTTTTGTAATGTGGATAAACTATATGTTGGTCCAATAAACAAATTTCCAATAATGTTATGGCCTTCCATTGATATACATAATATTTTTAGGACCCAACAGCACATGTAGTTGATAAGGGGCTTCTCTTAATCTAGCACTTTCAATTCTGTCTAAGCAAATACTTATCTTTACATGTTGTATAAAATAGATTTGTGTAGTGTTTTGTGATTAAATTCAGTTTTGATTGGCAGCTAAGATATTTTTCTGTGGTTTTAATAATCTAAGGTCTTTGCATATAAAGGATATGTACAATTGCCTGGAACACTGTTTTTGTTTTTTGTTTTTTGCTTTGTGTGGCCTTAGTATATTTATTGACATTTTAGCAAGTGTTTTAAAGAAGTTTTTATAATAGTGTAAACTGATGGGAAAATTTTAACCCTCTCTGTGAATATTCCTTTGACACAGTGCATTTCTTTTGGTAGGTGACTGTACAAGCGTATCACTGTCAAAGCTATTTGTTTTAAAAAAAAAGTACAATGGAATGCATAGAATTTTTCCCCTGTAAAGTATTTTTTTAATAAACAGAAGTCTGATTTGTGCTTAATTAAAATGACTGTTTGGTAGAACCTTGTGCTACAGAATATTGGATACAATGGAATAAATTGCAAAGGACACCTAGTAGCTTTTGAGTAGAAAAGTGGGATTAAGTTAAAATAAGTGAAGTCGGATAAATAACATAAAATAAAATAAGGTATAAGCTACTTCAGGGCAAAACTTCTAAATATGGCTTCAAAAAGTTATTTGTTTAATGTATGTAGCAAGATTATGTTTTGGAATCATATATAATACAACTGATTATCAAGATTTTTTTTCTTCCATCACTACTTGTTAGACTATTATGTGATGAAGCAGGCTAGGGTTAATGGTAATAATCTGTAGGAAGCTTTAAGAATTTGCAGGGCCTACATCTGCATTTGTATGGCTGGGACACTAGGGATATCACTGTATATATAGTGTTATTATCTACCCTATGGCTTAGTCTCATAACATCCACATAGAGATTTACCCATCTACAATACTGTGACCTCTGTGACAAACATTCAAATTGATACCCCACCCTACACATGCAGCAAGATAAACTATGGAATTTCTAATTGGAATGGGAGTGCGGATGACGGCGCAGGCGATGGGTGTCAGTCGGTGGACACTTTTCAGTTTTAGTTTTGTGACAGATTAAATTGCTGCATGGATATAAAAAAAACCTCTTGAAATATCACCCAGTTATCAGTATAAACTTCCAGTTGATTTATATAACAGAGGCAACAAGTGTGCTTGACACCATCAACTTTCAGGGGACAGCAATTAATTTTCCCAAGCTGCCACATGAGAAACGATCTGTTGTTGTCGTGGGTTGCTGCTGCTCCACTTGTCACTGCTACTGCAGGCTGGACAGGGACAATCAAAGAGCCAAATGTGGCCTACTGGCTGCAAAATGCCCAGGTCTGGCATAAGTGATATTTCCCTCTTGCAGACCAAAGGCCTTGGTTCCCTAGATAATTTGGATTGATAACGCAGATGTAGTTACTTGGCGCACAGGATGAAGGTGCATCTGCTCATCTCTCATGCCAGCAGAAATAGTGAAACGTGCAATGGAGTCTCCGCCTCCATTGCAACTGCCCAGAACAGGCTGGAATGGTTGGAATGGGACTAAAAATAGGGATATTGAAATGGAATTCCCACCACGAGGAAAAGGAGAGCCATATTGGCTGTTAGTATTTGCTTTTTCCAGCTTTTAAGTTTTAAGGATATGAACAGATCTGAGACAGCAAAGGGCTATCGGCTGTTTAATCAATCTTTGCCTCTTCCAATTAAATGGGATTGAATTAGGGAAGTGCTCAATGTGTCTTTGTTCAGAGGATTTATTTTCCCTAATAAAAATTAAAAGACTTTTATTGAGATTTTGCAGAAAATATAGTCTAAAATTTCATGAACATTCGCTTTTGGGAAATTAAAGAAGAAACTTATAGATCATTTGTTAGTTTAATTGATGTTTGAAGTATTTCCTACACCCCCACCCGGTCCCCTCGTTTCTTTGGAATTGGGACTTTTAACCCGAGAATGATTTGCATGCTTTACCTATGCATGGCTAATTCCATAAAATCCTTACCTGCATCTA
Organism: Thermophis baileyi; assembly: GCA_003457575.1. Classification (NCBI taxonomy): domain Eukaryota; kingdom Metazoa; phylum Chordata; class Lepidosauria; order Squamata; family Dipsadidae; genus Thermophis; species Thermophis baileyi. The sequence goes on from QLTV01001123.1 coordinate 1,171,373, forward strand.
TCTATACCTCTATCGACGAAAAGTTCCCAAACCCTTATGTCTTTATTAATAGATTTTAGCCTCTCACATTAAATTTTGCTCTTTTAAGAGCATAGCCTGGATTCTAAACCAAATTCAAACTCCTGTTACATCTAAAAGTGTTTTGGTATTATTATTTTTTTTGAAGTCGTTAAAAGTCCATTCCTTCCTACCCTTTGGCGGAGTACAGAATGCCTCCTCGCCGTTCTCTTTATTCGATACAAGGCGAATCTAATCTGCCTCGTAACTCCCAAAGAATGCGCTGCCCTAAGCGGTAGCTCGGGCTTTCCTCCGGATCACATCTCAAATTCGGCGTTTGATTGCTTTCGCCTCCTTTCCGTAACGAAATACCGAAAAGGAGCATCGGTGGATGCGACACTTGATTGATGCTGCCTGTCATAACAGGATGGTCCAGAGAAATACACGGACGCCGACTCTCTCTCTCCAGTCGCCTTTTTGGGAACGGTAAGAAAGAGACCGAACGGTAGCGCCTAAAGACTACGCGCTCTTGGGACGTTTGTGGATTAAAGGTAGAAGGGGCAGTTGAGTCTGGAACCAGAGCCGATGCAGGAAAAGATTGAGACTTGGAGGGCAGGGATTGGACTAAAAGGACAGAAAGGGCTTGCATAGCAACGCTGAAAGGGAAGGTTTAAAGGAATTGAGCCAGTGGGGAAAGCTAGAAGTCGAGGAAGGAGATTTAGGATTGTGGGTCACTGAACAAGGAAGAGAGAGTTGATTTACGGAGTCAACATGCCTCTCGCAGATCTTCAGTTCAGATGTGGCCCTAAGAAATGCTTGATGTGGCAAGTGAGTATATTCGTTGATGCTGTGAAGAGATTTCATTAAATGGGCTGCTGAATTGAAAACTATACATTGATTTCCAATGCACAAGACTCCCTTGAGATAGGACGCATGAAAGGTCATTCTGGATTTGCTTTGGGAGTCTTAGACCATCCCTCAAACTTGGCAACTGCAAGTCATAGGTCAAATATGTGAGCTTACCCTGATTTGTATTTTAATTTTACATGCTTATCTTCAAATTGTTGAAAGTGATAGAATATTAAAAAACAAACAAACAAGATAATTTCCCTCAAATATGCAGGTTTTCTTTGTACCAGTGCTCAGAAACCTGTTTGGTTGTCTATTTGATTTTGGGCAACTTCACTAAGAGTACTTTGATGTGCATTTTTGCTGATATGTGCTTATTCTTGCCCTATAGATAGGAACTGTCTTCCAAGATATTAAATTCATCTAATACATTTATGACCATTTGATGACTGATTTTGGACATGTTTGGAAGAGTGATGGAAATGATTTATTTGCTCTTCTACCCTTATCTATTATACATATTAATTCATTATAGCTAGCACCCATAACAGTGATGGAGGGAACGCTAATATATTTATATTTATATATCCAAATTGAAGTGATTTGCTACCTATTTTCTTCTCTTTCAAAGAAGAACTCTTTTTACTGATTAAGTTAATATTTATATAATAAAATATCCTATAGCCCATGCACATATTCAGTTTTTCAGCAACTACGATTAGAAGAAAAGGATTTACAGGGATAGTTGCATACAGTTAAAACTGCAGACTTCCAAAGACAAAGATTAAGTGCAGTAATGAATTTTATTTTAATGTACCAGACTCTTAAGATTATTGTGTAAGTTAATCAGCCTATTTAGCATCTGTGCATTTTGGTGATTACAAATCTGATTGGCTTAAAATGAGATACTGGTTTATGAAGTTCTTTGAACCCATTTAAATGTGACTTAAAGACTAATGTTATCGATTGTAAATTAACTGTGCAAAAGACATACCAACTTACAATGATGGTGTATCAATTTGTCATTTATTGTTTGACCTGACTTTTGCTTTTGGGGACTCCACTGGTTAAAAACTGGATTATATGCCCACACACACTTGGCATTTTTCAACTTTCATCCCAGTTACCCTCATGGTTCTCCCTAGCTTAAAAATGCTACCATTATACTATTTGTATTCAAAGGTAGGTGCAAAACTTTTTCTCCAGAAGTTAATAAAATGTTATTCATATCTTTAGCAGCCATATAGTCTTATTTTGAATTGTTACCCTTCCTCCTGCTTCTCTCTGCTATGATATGGAAATAATAGAATTCTGCTACCTACAAATGTTGAATTATTCAGAATTGTAAATTAATGTCCACATTAATTTTCACAATACATATTCAAAGATGAGCACAATATAAAAACTAACCCTCTCCCCCCACACATACACATACACATGCAGCAAATGACATAATGAAAGCAGGTAAAACAAATGTATCAGCCTGGTCTAAAGAGATCCAGATTGATCATAACAAGTTTTATTCACTCTCAGCCTACCTTACTTGTTAGGATTATTCTGTTAAAATGCATAATTGTTGAGAGAACCATTATGTTTAAAGTTCGTTAGAGAAGAGTATGAAAATAAATAAAAAGCAAAATCAGATACAACACATAGAGACAAACCATCAATGAAGGCTTTTCTAAGAATAACATGAGATTGGTGAAGAGTTTTAAATGTATCAGCAATACTAGTGACAAAAATACATGTATAAACATTAGTAAATTGCAATATTGTAAAAAGTAACTCTTCTCATTTCCACTCTCCAGATAGTGGGGAAGCATTTTTGGTTGGTTTTTTTTCAAAAAGATGGCCATTATTGTGGGCAAGTCAAATCTTCTGAGTAGATATAATATAAGCTAATATTATAATTCCCATCTAATAGAATTCAAGAATCCTATTTTCTGGAGTGTTATCTATGCATAAGGGCCATTATATATCCAGTTTCAGCACAGGTAGGGTTAAAGTGTAGAAGGAACTTTGCCTCCATTTTATGTACTTCAAACAGAAAAGAAAAGAAAAAACAAAACAAAACAAAACGTTGGATTAAAAAACAAAGCCAGATCTTAGGTAAAAGTTATCTAAGTTTCACAGATGGATTTGATAGTGGAAGGGAGTGTTTGCTTTTTTTTCTGAATTTACTTAGATGTGTTTACTTTTACTTTCTTATTGGCAGCATTCATAGCAAGGAAACAACACAACTCAACTGGTAAGAGACTTGAAATAAACACAGATAATTGAGTAATTGAACCTCACAAGATTTTTTGGCTTTTTCGTATCCCTATTGCTAGCTGCTTCTTGACCAAGATTTATATTTAAAAAATAGTGTGATTGCTTTAAAAACTATCCTGGTGTCTGCATTGCTGCTTTCTTCAGAGTTCAGGTAACTTTAATATCAAATTTATAGCTCCCTACTCTGAGAGAAGGACCAAATAAATAAATAAAATGACTCAAGCAATTAAATGCAGGGGTTTTGAAAAAATAAAACAAGAAAGTTAGAGCAAGAATGGGGACTATGGAGTTAAAATACTACTCTCAATATCTTTAATCATGGTTATTTTTGTTGTGAATGATAATAATATTGGAGGAACTTTAGGTTCCCCATTCTTAAAAGGCAAGGCAAGAGTCTCTTGTGTTTAAGTTCTGCTTTGAACAAAGATACTAATATGATGTAGTAGCCAAGTCTGAGGGTAAAGGGACCACCTGCATCTTTTTTGAGAAGAAAAACAAATGGTTCCAGGATGCGTTTTATCATTACTTGTTTCCCAACTTGGGAATTTCAATTGTATCACAATTGGTTCAACGGATTTCTCTCATCAACAGATAGTGGTATAGACATAAATAAAAGAACTAAGAAGAAATTTCCTGATAGTTAGAACAATTAATCACGGAACAACTTGCCTCCAGAAGTTGTGAATGCTCCAACACTGGAAGTTTTTAAGAACAGACTGGACAACAATTTGTCTGAAATGGTATAGGGTTTCCTGCCTGAGCAGGGAGTTGGACTAGAAGACCTCCAGGGTCCCTTCCAACTCTGTTATTCTATTCTAAATATTGTAACAGCTAATTTTTTGGAGTCAAGGGAATCTATTTTCCAGCCTTTGTAATATACCATTCTTCTGCATACACAAACACACTTGACTTGCTTTCTTGATCCCCACAATTTGCAAATGTGTGTGTGCTTGAATTTCTTGATGTTTCAGTAACATGCATGTGTTTTGATAAAAACTGTATAGGAATGTTGCATTAGAAATGTGTCTCATTTAAGTTCTTTCCAAACACTTTTTTAGGTTTGGTGATCAGACAACGTTGGACTCCTAGGCTAATTTTAATTTTCCCTTCTCTTTGTCAATTGCCACTTGCCATTGGTGCAATGTCCCCCTTTTCCAATACCATGAATGACTGTTGCCCTTTAAATTCATAATAATGGGACTCAACAACTTGTTAATTCCCAGGACATGCATCACTGCAGCCTACAGCTTGGACCTCCTTTGTACAGTTGCCTGTATCTTAGTTTGCTGATCAGTTGCGGTATTTGCCACATTCCTTCAGAACTGCACTAAAGGATCCGTGGATGCAGCACTTGGCTAATGCTGTCTGCCACAACATGATGATCCAGGAAAAAGCAGTTGAGAGCCTTCTCTTCTGCTGCATCCTTCGGTTTCCATGGTAACAGGAAGAGGCTTTGAAAGGTAGAGTCCTGGAGCTGCTCTTTTAGGTATTGTGGAGAAGTGAAGATTGATCACTTAAGGGTCTGCAGGCTGAGGCCAGAACCAACAGGGGAAGTGGTGTAGGAAAAGGTTGAGACTTTGGGGGGAATTAGACCCAGATGAAATGAGTGTCAGAAAAGATGAAGCTGAGAAGGCCCTGGGTTTAAAATGACAGTGTTTAAAAGAGCTTGAATCACTGGTCAAAGCTAGTTGGTAAGAAGGAGTGCTAAGGATTGAGGATAACTGAAGGAGGAGTGACTTAACAGATAACTGGGCTCTCCTCTCCAGCCAGTGAGGGAATTCTGTGGTTAGTGGTTCGATCCTGACCGACTCAAGGTTGACTCAGCCTTCTATTCTTCCAAGGTCGGTAAAATGAGGACCCAGATTGTTGGGGGCAATATGCTGACTCTGTAAACCGCTTAGAGACAGCTATAAAGCATTATGAAGCGGTATATAAGTCTAAGTGCTATTGCTGTTACTGGGGGTGGAGGAGGGATGGTTACTTCCTAAAACATGTCTGTCTCAATCAGGGTGAATAATGTCCATCGACCACATGGAAACCCCCAGTTATATTTTGACAATCCTCAGAGCATCTTTCTCATTTGGGACTAAAAAAGGATAAAACGATTTGTGAATTTAAGGCACTCATTTTGCTCTTTAATCTTTCCAAGTCCACAATAAAAAGACTGAAAATTTAGTTATGTCCACTCTGGTGATAACATCATGATACCAGCCATATATACTCAGCAGGGATTCCTAAACTTTTTGCCATCCTCCCCCTACCACCTTTAGCGTAATCTTAATATATACACCTCTCCTAAAAATCCAAATGCCAAATGAACATAAATCAATACAATGGGAAAGGTGGATTTATTGTAACAATGTAAAAAGTTCCTCATACCACCCCTGGACTCACTCCACACCTCTCCAAAGGAAGAGTACTTTACGGTTTGGGAAACCTTGTTCTTCAGGCTTTAGAGGCAAGAAAGAAAGAAATGAAAGGGTGGGTCTTGCTTATAAAGAGATTTTGTATCCCTTTCCATATTTCTACTAAAAATGCACAGAATTATTGTGCAACATATTTTAAAAAGTCTAAGCTATGCATTTCTTACCTAATAGAAGAGGTAAATGAATTTGGGAATGTTGTACCTTGATATTGAATACTTATTATTGATATCCCTAGTTTATGTTTCTATAATAAATTCTCTTTATGTTTATACAGTTGAGTTGGCAGTTGAGAAACCAAATGGCTTCAAATGATGAAGACGCCATCGCTTGGTACCAAAAGAAGGTCAGGTTTAGGCTTGTTTTTTGAGCTTCATATATTTGCTCTGTAGTTAAGATTACAACTGTGGGTGGTTTTTTTTTTTTTAGAATTTGCACATTGTTTAAACCATTGTTAAAAACTGCCAACAGGGTACTTTCAAATGTTTGGGCTTCAGTTCTTTAACAAAGGATTATTGGAGCTATTGTCAAAATATTTGGGATGATTCTTTTGTTTGGTTTCAGACACAATTTAGGATTTTTTTTAATTTTAGCTGCACCCACTGTCAGATTTGTATGTGTATTTTCTGTGCTTCATTTTTACATTCAGTAAAGCAGTTGTACAAGCTCTACATTTGTTGCTTTCTTCGTTTGTAATAACATATTGATAAAACCTCTCCAAAATATTGCTTTCTATATCTGTAGTATTAAATAGAAGAATTCTAGGAAATAACTCAGTAAATTTATTTTTATTTATCAAATTTCTATACCAATGTTTGTAAATACTCAAATATAAATATTTAAATGTTGTTATTTTACTAATACATTGGTGTTGAAGGTAAAAGTAATATATGAGAAATAGCTGCTTTTTTTCAGATTGGAGCTTATGATCAACAAATATGGGAAAAGTCCATAGAACAGACTGAGATGAAGGTAAAAAAAAAATTGCTGACAATTTTGTTGAACTTCTTAATTCTTTATTTTATGGTCCTATGAAATGACATGGCTGAAATATGTTGCATGTAACAAATAGAATGGCATGTAAAATATAAGGGATTCAGTGAATATAGTGTTTTGTATTTAAAATTGCCCACATCTAATTAAAGTGGAAAGTTGTAAAGTATTCATTGACTTTCTACCATGCAATTGTTGAAGACAGTCCCGCAATACTTCCTCATCGTCATAAGTGGGAGTACTATGCTTGATGGGTGTTTGGATGCATAAGTGAATCAAGGTCTGAGCTGAAGGAGAAGCATTATGGGAAATCAGAAAGACATTGTATAGTACTGCAGTGAAGAGTTGGTAGTGTAGATGTAACTGACTGGGAATAAGGTGGAACCCAATAGAAAACCAAGTGTGATAAAAAATATTTGACTATGATTCTAAACAGCAGACATTCTGTGAAGAACATGAAAATCCTAGCTTTTATTAATATTTAAGTTTACATGAAAGATACAAATTAAAACTTGTTTTAGTTTCTTCCATGCAATATTTATGGATGGTCAAATGTCTATCTGATGTTTATAATTCTGCTGATGGAAAGTATCCACCTGTGGAATAAGATATGACCATCTTTAATTTTTTAAAATTCTGAAAACAATTGCATTTCAAACTACGGTACTCTGATTAAGTAATAGTTAAGTTGATATCTGGCTGGGGCTACAGAGGGGAGAAAATATTATGAAATCTTGCTGCTATCTGAGCCATCAATAGACACATAGAGATAAACCACACTAATAAAAAGGAAACAAAAAGATCAGAACAGCAGCCAGATAAACGGAGATCAACACACAAGAGAAACAGGCGGAAAACTATACACTAATAAAGGAACTTCCAGGGAGAAAACCCTACCCCCATTGACACTGGCAGGGCAAGCTATGGTGTATAAGCAGGGAAGAAACCCCACATTCACTAGCACTGATGTTACCTAGTTGGGTAATGAAACATCTGCAAGCAAACAAGTTCAGAGAGCATCAAGAATCCATAGTTCAACCTGAGTTACATATATTCTCTTCTTCTAGAGAAGTATTATTATTTTCCTGATTATGATATATATCTTCTCAGAGAAATGTCAAGCACTTGATTTATTCAGTGTACTGTTTTTTTTCCAGATAGATTCTGAATGGCAAAGGCATGCGGGAGTACATTTATAAATTAAAATGCAGTGGCAGTATTGTAGCCAGTGAGGTTTATCTGATGTGCAATGATTACTTTGCTTATATATCTTTATATGAAAAAAAAAAGGCAGACATTCTCTGATAGAGCATTGCCCTAATGTGATTAATCTTTATGTGGTATTGGACGACAATTTCTAGAATTCTCAAGCCAAATACCCTAAGAGCTCAGTGGCTCAGCGGTTAAGATGCGGAGCTGGAAAGCCAGCAGTCCAGGTTCGAGACCCGAGCTCCACATGATGGGGTGAGCTCCTGTCCTCACCCCAGCTCCTGCCAACCTAGCAGTTCAAAAGCATACAAATGCAAGTAGATAAATAGGTGCCACTTTGAGGGGAAGGTAACAGTGCTCTGTGATGTCATGTTGGCCACATGACTAGAAATATCTTCGGACAATGCTGGCTCAATGGCCTTGAAAACAGAGATGAGCACTGCCTTCTAAAGTCGGTCACAACTAGCAGGGGTAAAACTTGCAGGGACAACTTTACCTTTACCTTTCTGCAGGGAATCCTTACTTTTTTACCCTAAGAGCTGGGAATTGGAGAAGGTTATTCTGTGCTTCCCATATGAACATGAGTATGAAAGAGTAATTGTAATATGTATTCTGTGAGATCAGGGAAACAATCTATTAATTATAAAATATTCTAATTGTTTATTACTAAATGTGCAGGGCTTCAAAAGCAAACCCAGAAAGAAAGGCCACATACAGCCTGACTTGATAGATGTTGATTTAATAAGAGGTATGAACCATTTGAAAATTTAATCACTTGTTTTAAATTTGCAAAACATTTATACTCTGTGCAGTTAGTGATACCTATTATACATATATAGTATTTAGTACTTGTCTTTTTTTATTTATAATTTCATTATAAATAAAATGTCTGTTGTGCTTTTTAGACTTTCATGGCAGCTTAGAATAATTAAAAGCCAATTAAACCAGAAGACATTTTAAAAGGTAGCGAAGATTTATATTTAAGCAAAACAAAATATTTCAAGATGCTATGTAAAATTAGTAAAGTCAGACTTCTTGGCGATCCCCAATATTGCAAATTCCATTCCTCCAAAGATAATGTTCTGGTGGCTGTGTTTTGTACATAGCTGAAATTTTGAAATATTCTGTGCCCTTATGTAGAGCATATTACAAAAATAACCTTTGTTAATACAATATTTGTAACACATACATTCCTACAAAAAATAGGAGAGGTAGTGCATCTGCCAAAATTTTACAGAAGTACTTCTACATTGACTATTTGTCAATGCAAGTTCGCAAGGAATCCTAGGTACACTGGAACAGAAAATATTCTCCTTCAAAAACAGTGTATCCCCATCCAGAACAGACTAAGCATGCAATTCTTAACTAGATCTCTTAAATGTATAGTCTCTTTAAAGGAAAACTGAACTCTTGCTTGTTTCATGGACATGAAGCTTTCTTGGCAATTGAGCAAAGGTGCTTTGCCATTATCTTCTGGATTTTTTTCTTAAGGGGAGAGGGGGGTGCTTCCCAGTCTGACCTCCAATCCTGTTATTTCCATTCCAGTGCTAAACCAGGCCTGAAAACAGCACATCTGACTTGTATGGATTAAATTTCAACTTAGTGCTGGAACCAAATTTCTGTTCAGAGCTTCCACTGTTGCCCCAAATATCATCCAAAAACTGAAAACAGAATATTGAATGTCCAACCAAAGTTCTGGATTATTGTCTCACAGATCTCTTGTCTCACAGTTCTCATTTTCTAAGAGAAACTTGGTTTGAGTAAGAAAAAAAATAACAGCTAATGCACTTTTCTTGATTATCTTCTGAAGTACTTGTTTTCATTACACAAAATTTTCAGGTTCCACATTTGCCAAAGCTAAACCTGAAATTCCTTGGACATCACTTACAAGGAAGGGAATTGTGCGGGTTATATTATTCCCATTTTTTAGTCAGTGGTGGATACAAGTCACTTCTTGGCGTATATTTATGTGGCTGTTAGTACTGTACCTCCTACAAGGTGAGTAGGAGTAGTAGAAATTATGCTAAGACGGGAACTCAGATAAGTAATTTGGCAGGGTGGAAATGGTAATAATCATGCTAGTAATGGTTGCAAAGAAAATTGGAATTACTTCTTTAGATGTTTTTTCTTTTTTCTTGTCTATTTCTCAGTTTTTTTCTTTCATCGTTATATATCTTTTTCCTTCTTTTTTTCCTAAGTTTTTATACTTTTTAAATTCTGTGTAAATTTTCATATGTGTGCATTTGATGGAGTTAGAGACCAGTCATTGCAGGATGCCAAGATGTCTGACTGCCTTCGCAATGTTTATTGCTTATATACAGTTTTACAAGCAGCAAAAGGTAACAAAGAGCAACAGCATTTTCATTGGTGAATTCTCCTTGCCAATCCTTAAGAACATCCTACATCCTGTTAATACAACCTAGTTGAGATCATGTACCAGCCAGAGATAGTGTCTTGCTTCATCCAGGCAATATGAATGGGGTGAAATCATGGGAACTGGGTGAAATCATGTAGGTACTTGAGGCCCTTCTGAGGTAGACAGTTTGCTGCACATAACCTCCAAATGACCTCCATCTCTACATGCATTTACAACCAGTCCTGTATATAAAACACCTGTTTTGAAGGCTTTGGATAGCCCCAATATCTATTTCCATTTAAAATAGTTGTAATTTGTGTCATGCCAAGTTTTGAGGAAGGGAACTCAGCAAATGCAGATTAAGATACCATCTAATATTGGATGTCAGAAAGACTCATGGGAGAAAGGAGTAACAGTCAATAGTTGATCTGATGTTAAATATCTGTCCATGATAAATCAATCCTAAATCCATATTTTTCACGATTAGCAAAGGAGAAACTCAGTGCTAAGGTTACATATATAGTAGTTTTTGGAGGCTATTCTATTATATTAAATTTCTTCTATTTTTAGAAGTATCGCAACATTTTTGTCTGCAGTTTTTATATGTAGCATTTTTACATTGTATGCATTTATATATAAGTGTAGTACAAATTCTATTTTTACTTGTTAGATAATTCATGTACATTTTTTTCCAGTTGTAGCAATTACATTATATTCCATAATGCCAATAGTGAGTGCAAGTGAAATCATTGGACCATTGTGCCTTATGCTACTCATGGGAACTGTGCACTGTCAGATAGTATCTACTCAGTTATCTAAATCTTCAGGAAGTGATGTGAGTGGTGTTGGTCGAAGAAGGAGGTGAGAGATGAATGTCTGTAGCTTGGGTGGAATGTTCCTCTTCAAATCAGAATATTTCTTTGCATCCTGCTTAAAGGCCATTTTTCTTATAATATGCATGTTATGAATTGTGTCTTTGCTTGGACTTTTATTGCTAATACACTTGTTTTACCTAGATTCTAATAAGTTACAGCTTTCATATTTAATTTTAAGAATATGTACTAATTTGCACTCTTTACATACCAAGCAGATTCCATAAAATGATAATATGCATAAGCATGAAATACAAAAGCATGAAATAATAAAAACAATCAACGTATTGCTTGAGCATTTTAAAAAAAGTAGACAAAAATCAAGGGGATACTAGGTTAATTTTTTGCAGAAATAATTCATGTAGGATCTTGCTTAATCTCAGAATATTTTTTCAAACAGGCTCTGCTATAGATTCTGCCTATCTCTGTTCCATAGATTGATTAATATGAGTAGGTTAGGAACAGTTAGCAAGATATACTCAGCAAAGATTAAGTAGATGTATTTGATATGGCCTATGGGCTAATCAATAAATTATGTATGTATGTAAGTAGATTTATAGAGGAAGAAGCAGTTCCTTTGATGACTGAGTTCTGAGATGTTTAGAGTGTTATATCAACAACAAACTGATGAAAATAATTCATATTTAATTTTTCCAGAACAGTAACTAACATGAGCTCTATGTGGGATATAATCAGATATTTTATCAATGAAGCAACAAATATATATTTCCCTTTTATCATTAGAGGCATTGTTAGAGATCTGGATTTCTCCTTCATAGTACTTCATCAGTTTTTAATTTAATGGCTAGTATTTTTAGACAGAAAATTAAAGATGATATTAGCCACAGTTACTCTATATAGTTTAAACTCTCCTCATTTCATGCATGGAGGAATTTTTAACATACTTTGTTGCTAACATTTTTCAGAAAATGTACAAAAAGGGTAGTGAAAGTGAAATGTAGTATAAAATACTAGAAAATACCAGAATCATCAATTCAGTCTAGAATCAAGTGAAAAGAAACTGGGATAAGTCTCATTTTCATTATTACATGCATAAATATGTATTTATTTATTTCTTATTTTAGAAACCTCCCATTTCCCTGATACAGCAATTCTGGGCTTATAGATTCTTTCCTTGTACTTGTATTAATGGGCATATGCACATATTTATTTATTTATTTATTTATTTTATTTATTAAATTTTTATGCTACCTATCTCCCCTACAAGGTGTCTTCGGGCATCATAGACACTTAATTCCTTTATGTGGTATTTTTAGCATCCTAAATCCTATGGCAATCTCAAAAGACATATCTTTATGAATATGTATTTTATTCATAAATGGCATCGTAATATTTATATTCCCTGGTACAGATATGTTAAAAATTCTGTGGCTTTGAAGAGGGGGACATTTATTATCAGACTCAAATTTATGCTATTTTTTTTTAATCTAGAAAAACACGCAAATTTGCAGGAGGTGACATCTATACTTCCTCTGACAAAATCAGCAGAAGTGAGGAGCCCTTGGAGTCCTCATCCAGGATCAGCGGCTTGTTTGATTCAGTATTGCGCCGAAGGAGCAGGGAAGGGTACGGTTGGTAATATTAGTTTGTTTAGAAGATACGACTGAAATTTTAACTGGATTTTAACTCTAATTTCGATCTTGCTCCACGATTACATCGTGTAATTTATTATGGCCAGTTATGTGCATTTCTGGAAAGGGCCTGCCAAATTGTCTTTCTAGAACTGCTGGATTGAAGAAATCATGGAAAATTCTGTGTCTTCTTAATTATGTCTTGATTTTAAAAGTGTGAATAAGGAAGACATGCATTTCCCTCCATAGGATGAAAAGGGGAAAACGGGTAGCCGATAAAGGGACTGAAACAGAGCATAGCAGTGGTATAAAACGCAGGATCTCCAGATCTGAACACAGTTTTCAGCGATCGAAGGATTCTGAAATGCAATTAAATGTTGATAGAAAACAGGTAAAGTTTGAACTTGATGTGTTTGCTTGATGCAAATGTCAAATTTTCTCAATATGAACAATAGTGCACAGATTAAATCTTACCCACTCATCTGAATTTTGAAAAATATTGAAAACCTCTCCAAAACAGTTTTATAATTATACTGTAGGTATAGATAATATTACTATCATTTAATTATAGAAAATAATTACAATTACATGCTATAATTTCTGTATAAAGTTATATTATTGCCTGATAAAGTAAACAGTATTTTTTCTGTACTAAACTTAAAATTAACTTCTTTCAACAATGCATCTTGCATTAAAATGATTGTTATAATTTCTTAAAATATAAGAACTTAGTTGGGACCAAGGAAGGAGAAAAAAACTTTTATAATTTTTGTTTCAACTTTCCTTCAAGGAAATAAGTTGGCATACTGCACTTAGATCCTCTTCCTCATTTTATCCTCATAGCAGTTATATGAGTTAAACTAGGTTGAAAGGAATGGTATGTGTTTCAGAGATAAAAAGATTCAAAACTCAATGTACTAGATCATAGTTTAACATTACTTCTCAGTCATAATAATGAAAGTATACATGGAATTGCCTGCAGGAAAACTGATAGATGGGTCCACAGCCATACATCATGTAAACTGGAGTGTTTGTGGAGGAGTTTTTCAATCATGTCATTAGATTAATCATTTCTAAATTGGGTAGCCATGTAGCGTGTAACATTGTATTACAGCAGGGGTGTCAAACTTGATTTCATTGAGGGCCGCATCAAGGTTGTGTTTGACCTTGGGGGGTGGGGGGTGGGTGGCCAGGGTGGGCGTGGTCAGCTCGACGTCACTCGTGTCAGGGGGCCCTGTGATGGCCCGAGCACTCTGCCAGCAAAAACGGGCTCCCGAGCTCCATTTTCGGCTGAGATGGCCTCCTGCAACCCTCTGCCAGCGAAAACAGAGCTCAGGAGGGCCGCACATGGCCCTCCCGAGCTCCATTTTCGCTGGCAGAGGCACTGCAGGCTGGTCCTTTGCTCTTTCCAGGCCAGCCCTGCGGGCCAGATCTAAGCACCCCACGGGCCCCCGGGCCTTGAGTTTGACACCCCTGTATTACAGTATAGACTTGTTTGTGTTGATGTATATTTTGTTTGTAGTGCTATAGAATAAATTGTTACTGGTTAGTTCCTATGGTACAAATAGATTGCATGAATGTGAAACTGTCTCATCCACTTTATGTTAATCCTGATTAATGTTCTTTTAGACTATTTCTAGACATTCAGGCATTTCTGATGAGTTGTCAAGTGAGGAAGAAACGGATAATGCGGGTCAGGTAGTTTTGCTGCGCAGAAGCGTAGAAGGTGGCCCTAGTATAATTGCAACTGAAGATCAGGGCAAAAAGTCTTCTCTTATTTCTCCATCTGCTTCAACAAATCAGTCAGTGTCACAGGTAAGTGTTATCAAAAACTGTTATCCCGCTTACTTAGGCAACAAATGCATTTCACTTTAATCAAATTAAGAAAGAGAGTAGGTCAGCCTTCAATTGTTGTGTGCTCCACTTGTGTTGGGACAGCAACTCCTAGAATTACTAATTAATACACCCATATCTGCAGGACACCAGAAAAGAAGTGTAATAATTATTAACCCTAACCCTAACCCTGAACTTGTAGATTATATTCTGTCATGTTTATAATTTATACTCCTTGGTATTTATTTAGGGATCTCTTGAAACAAACTGAAAAAATATTGTTCAATGTCTCTATATTCTGTTTTCTAGACGGATAAAGATAAATATAGTAGTGCTGACATTAAACAAATAATCTAAGATTAGATATTTAGCATTTCTATCCATTTAGAGTCCATTTTAAAAGCAAAACCAATTGCTGCTGGGCAGAGAAGATTTGGCAGAAAGGGCCATTTAGTACCACTACAAAGTATCATTGGAATTATATTTTAACTGATTTGTATTACTGCCTTGGACATACTTGCATACGTATTTCAGGTGAATTCTGCTGGATGAGGTCATGGGCCCGTGTAATCCAATTTTTTTGTATCAGATAATGTATGTGTAAAGCTCAGAAAAATGGTCTGGAAAGCAACAACCCTTCTTCTGCTGTCATTTGTCAGTCACGCTGTCTATGATTCAGGATATGGTAAACATCCATAAAAAATGATAGTCGCTGATAACCTCATCTCCCATGAACCTTTCCCTGTTTAAAACTATCCAAACAGGCCAATATTACCATAGCTGCCAGCACTGAATTCCAGTTTACTACCGGTATGTGAAGAAGAATAGTGTTTATTGGTCTTGATATTTAATTTATCGTAATTCATATAACAATGTGATACAGGGAGGAAATCATATTCACAGCATATATAACATTCAGTTCTTGGTTGGGATTCTGAGTATCACTTAGGATTAGGTCCAGTGTTGTATGTCTCCCTCTTGGATGTTGTATGTCTCCCTTCACAACTAACAGTTCCAAAACAAAATAATGTATCTAGAAATGTAGTCTCTTTTATTTGGTGAGTATTTCTGAAGATCCATCTCTAGTTAGGAATGTAAATTGTTTTTTCTTACCAACTGTCATTCTCCCAACCTGACTAGGAGGTTCCACGAGTTTTTTTATATATATATAAGCACCTAAATAGTTTAATCCTTGAATGTTTTGTATAGAATCTGTGGATATTGCCCTTTCACTCACTGAAAGATCCTGATGCTAAGTCACTTGCAAGAAAAGATCTCTCCCATCATATTCCTCCAGACAGCACTACAGAAAGTTGAAAAACAGGGAAGAGTGAAGGTCTTCTCTAAGAGTGGTTTCTTTTCATAGATATAACAAGAGAGCCCAGTTATTTGGATACATATGTACATATATATTGTCCTCGCTTACCAATCACAATCACAATTGAGATTGTCAACCCAATCACTAAGTGTTGTGGTGACTGAGTGAAAAATCACATGACTGTATTGGACTTATGTCATTTCTACTTTTGTCGTTAAGCAAACCACCACAGTTGTTAAGCCAGACATTACATTGCAATTTCACTTTTACGTGAAGAAAAAGTGAATTCTGCTTGGTGAAAGCTGATTGTGAAGTTTGCAAAGACTGATCATATGACTATGGGATGCTGTGATAATCATAAATGCAAGGATTGGTTGCAGAGCTGTTTTTTTTTTAACCATTATGACTTTGAATAGTCACTAAACAAGGCAGTTGGTAAGCAAGGGCTACCTATAGACACATATAGATTTGTCTTTTGAATAAGTACAATATAATATTGTATTTTTGATACAGTATATGACCGTGATGGCGAACCTATGGCATGTGTGCCGGAGGTGGCATGCAGAGCCGTCTCTGCTGGCATGTGCGCCATCGCCCCAGCTCAGCTCTCTGTGGCGTTTCTTTTGTGAGTTTCTGTTTCCCTGCAAACGACGAAACAGAAGCTCACGAAAGAAAAAGATCTTACCTCTTGCTGCGCTGTCGGTGTTGGGATGCCCTGCCTCCCGCCGGCAGGAGTCTCTGTTGCGCATGCGTGCATGTCTGTGCATGCATGCACGCATGTCCGCGCATGTGTACGTTCGTGCACGCATGCACACACCTTCCAGTTTGGGCATGTGTGCGTGCGCAGTTTGGGCACTCGGTGTCTAAAAGGTTCACAATCACTGGTATATGACTGGTATCTTTTTTGCTTTGAAGATTGTCTACATTTTAGTTCTTCATTCATTTTTTTTTTGTGTGATCTGAGGCAGGTCAAGGAGGTTGTGAAATCTATGCAAGAGTCGGACAGCGTAGTGGAATCAGAACTTGAACTAACAATTCCTCAAGAGGTATTCAGAATTAAAAATTACAATATGTCCTGTGTGAAGTGAAGCTACTGGATGCAGCTGATCCTTTATTATTATTATTATTATTATTATTATTATTATTTTGATTTAAGATTCTTCTCAGCATCATCTGAGAGTAGAGCTGGAATGAACCATGTTTTTATCATGTTTGGGGGAATAGACAGTAGTGACCTGACTCACATTTAATGGTAATCCTAAAAGCTGAGTTTATGCAGTGTGTTAAATCAAAACCAATTAACACATTTTAGTTTCACATAAGGACAGAGTATGTGGGTGCTTGGAATTTCCAGGCTCTTATTTGAGATCTCAGGAGTCCTTGAGAATTGTGCCTTTGAAATTGAACAACAGGCAGTCAAATTACATCAGCAAAAAAAGTTCTCATATAGTCTGAAGAAACTGTCCTTCATTTCTCAGCTGTTGTGGAGGGAACTAAATGCTGATATTTCTGTGTAGAACATTCAAGTGGTAGAGCAGGACATAAACTCATTTGCAAACAGCATTTTTATGTTTTAGAATTAATCCCTATGTAGAAATATGTTCCATGTTTTTGTTTTTGTTTTGTTTTGTTAATATTTCAGTATTTTTGGAATTGTTCAATAATCCACTATAGCACTTATAGGATTTGACATCAGGAAGTAGGTATATCTATTCTGTCATACCAATAATAGTGTTATCAGGGCAATGTTTCTGATTAGTGCTTACTCTAACTTTTCTGCAGCACTGATAAATTGGAATATTTGACACTAGTATTTTGTGGTATTTAGAAAGATAAAGGGACAAGTGCAAACTTGTGTCAAGACAGTTTTCATGATAAAGTAGGTTATTGGGATTTTGCTGGTACCTTTCCATGGGACTGGGCTTTTTAAAAATCATTTATTATTCAGATTTAATATAGCCACACACTTCAGGTGCCTGCACCATTGTAACTTAAACGAATTAAAAGATTGCACCTGAGTATCTTATTATGAGAGAGGTCATAAAGAATTCAGTGATTGGTTTTAATTGAATCAGGATTGCAATAATTATTTTCTGAACGTTTCTTCATAGGAGTCCAAAGACCAATATAGTAGTGAATCTCAAAGCGGTAGTGTTTCTCATAGAGATTCGGAGAGTACTCGTCATGACTCTGAGACAGAAGATATGTTGTGGGATGATTTGCTTCATGGACCCGAATACCGATCCTCTTTCACCAGTGACAGTGAGGAAGCCAAAGGAAAAGACAAGAAAGCAAGCAAACGAGATCTGAAGGACGATGTTTTCCAGCAGGTCTGTAAGATGCAAAGCATCCCCCCTTGTGATGGTAGCTTAATCACATAAAACATCAGGAAGACTACCAGAATGTTCCCTGGCAACAAGTTGTGGTACTAGTTTTTTATGGATTTCTGTCCCAATTATATAAGCATAGTGCCATTTTATCTGGATAAATAAAATGGATTTTTCAATAGAGATGGTTTACCATCTAGCAAGAATATAAAAAGTTTAATTTAGATATACTGTAACCTATTGTGTGACCACAGGAATATGGAATTAAAGCAAACGTTTTCAGACATTGATTGTACATTGATGAAATGCAAGATTCCACATGTGTGGAGATTAGGTGATTTGGAGCAGATGGGGGCACACATGTAGCATCTCTTGGTGACTTCTTAAAGAAGCTGTCCTTTCCTGGGCTTATATGGTGGAAATCAGTGAATCCAGGAAAATATCTGATTATTATTAGGTACTGTGTGCCTGTCTTCACCTAATCTAAACCAGCTTTTTCTGTTTGAATCTGGAACTATGGCTGTAGTCTTTCCAGTGTTAGGATAGCAGCATTAACTCAGGGGCACTGAAAAGAGTGTTCTTGATTTGATGTTGCACTATTAAATTTCTTACCAAGTGCCTTCAACCAAAAGGTAGGTGTGATTACAGCCATTTATTACATTATAGAAAACATTTAATATGTCTCCCTGTCTCTTGCCGTATCTCTAACATCAACATATGTCCAGCATCACAATGGTGTTATGGCCTGTCTCCACCCCTCCAATAATATCCCCAAAACCAACCCCCTCCCAGACACGAGACCAAGAACCTCTCAGTGTCCTTACCATGAATCCCTGGAAGGAGAAGCTGGGTATCCTGAAGCACTTTGGCCCCAACAGCTCTTGGCCCCAACAGGGCAACAAGCTTCCACACACAAACATTAAAATTCCCATTCAAATACCCAAAGACACAGAGATTCCCTCCTTTGCTGCTTCCAGTAGCAGGAGGAGGGCTCCCCTCATTCATCCCCCACCAATTCATCCCTTGACTTTCACCCAGAGGAAGAAATCAGACCATTTACCATGGTACTCAATACAGGTGGACCTACATTCTCTTGGCAATAAGGAGTTGGTGATTAAAAACAAAAATCCTGGGGAAAACCCCCTGGATACTCTGCTATCTGGACTATACTAATATCAGACAACACTTGTTAATAGTTCTTGTTCTTGTAATTATCAAACATTTTAAGTTTCTGTTACAGACAATGGGACATTACAATGCTCAATGAGCATGGGTTAGACTTTAATAACATTTACAGTTGCAAGAAAAAGTATGTGAATCCCTTGGGATTACGTGGAGTTTTGCATGAATTGGTCATAAAATGTGCTCTGAACGTCATCTAAGTCACAACAATAGAAAAACACAGTCTGCTTAAAATAATACTACACAAACATTAGATGTTGCCATGGTTTAATTGAACATAACATGTAAACATTCACAGTGCAGGGAGGAAAAAGTATGTGAGCCCCTAGCCTAATGACTTCTCCAAGAGCTAATTGGAGCCAGGAGTGAGCCAACCTTGACTCCAATCAGTGTGATGATATTGGATGTGTGGCTGACAGCTGTCCTGCCCTTTAAAAACACACACCTGGTTTGGGTTTACTGGTTTCAAGAAGCAC
>QLTV01001123.1:1191539-1212136 GCA_003457575.1 Thermophis baileyi
GTAATTGAACAAAACAATGGCTTCAACAGAACAGCATACGCCTTCTGGAGTGGCCCAGTCAGAGTCAACCCGATTGAAATGCTGTGGCATGACCTTAAGAGAGCGAATCACACCAGACATCCCAAGAATATTGCTACACTGAAACAGTTTTGTGAAGAGGAGTGGTCCAAAATTACTCCAGATCGTTGTGCAGGTCTGATCTGCAACTACAGGAAACGTTTGGTTGAGGTTATTGCTGCCAAAGGAGGGTCAACCAGTTATTAAGTCCAAAGGTTCACATACTTTTTCCTCCCTGCACTGTGAATGTTTACATGTTATGTTCAATTAAACCATGGCAACATCTAATGTTTGTGTAGTATTATTATAAGCAGACTGTGTTTTTCTATTGTTGTGACTTAGATGACGTTCAGAGCACATTTTATGACCAATTCATGCAAAACTCCACGTAATCCCAAGGGGTTCACATACTTTTTCTTGCAACTGTATGCTTGCTCAGATAGGAGCCATCTTTTGACCTGTATGAAGTCAATGGCAAAATGTTTGCTCAGAATCATTAAATGAGCTGTTTTGAAGCCATTCCCCCCCCCCCCCGCCATATTAAAGAAAGACTTTCCAGAATATGGCATCAGCATGTATTTTCTTCCTCAGAACCACTTGTTCTGGCTGCAGAATACAAGTCCTGCTTCTACCAAAGTGAGTGCTCTCATCTGGGAGGGAAATGAGTGCAAGAAAGTAGACATGTCTGTTCTGGAGATCAGTGGAATCATCATGAGCAGGGTAAGGATTGTGCCCCTTCAGAATATTCTGATAGAAAAACTGGCAGTTGTATTCTGTGCAGCTTGTTCAGCATCCACAAGCAAAATATGTCAATTTTTATTCTATTTTATCCAATCCAATCCAATCCTATCCTATCCTATCCTATCCTATCCTATCCTATCCTATCCTATCCTATCCTATCCTATCCTATCCTATCCTATCCTATCCTATCCTATCCTATCCTATCCATCTATCTAATCTTAGAGAGAGGCTCTGGGTGGTTAATACAAGAATGTGAGATTTTGGAGGAATGCAGTAGATATTTTAAGTTGGAGGTTTAGTGGGTTGCATTTTCTAAAACTATAGAAAATGGTTTTTGTATGATTGCAAATTTGCATGTATGCCATTTTTGCAGTCTCATCTTCACTGAGTTGAATCTAATGTTGAGATTTCCATTCTTACCTAATGCTGCATTTTTAGATGCAACACGCTAATTCATAATGTAATGGTTTGCATGTCTCAATGTATAGTATGTAAAGTATGCAGCGCTGATACTGGTATTCTCACCTTTAGGTCAATGCCTTTCACCAAGGATCTGGTTATCAATGGCTGGGCAATATTGTTACCATCGGTTTAGCTTTCCTTCCCTTCCTCTATCGACTCTTCCACTCAAAGACCTTTGAGCAGATGTGGTCCTTGACTGCAAAAGAAGTTCTGCATATCTTTTGTGGGGGTCCTCCATTCCCCCCTATAATCACCCTTGCAATGATCATTTTTCTGGAGCGCCTCTGCCTCACCTGGATGTTTTTCTTCATGATGTGTGTTGCTGAGAGGACTTACAAGCAGGTTAGTCTTAGTTGTCAAAAAAAATAAAATAAAACAACTACATGACTGCCAATGAAAGCATTGCTCTCTGTTGCCGTCTCTTGCTTTTGCCACATGGTTGTGTTGTGTGGTAAAATGAATATATTTTCATTATATTGGATGTTTCCCTATGACAAACAAGCATCAGTTTCCCTTCTTATAATGTCATTCCTGTTCTAGAGAAATATATATCATTAAAATGTTCTGCAAAGCTTTTGAAAGGTAGCAGTCAGAAAAGATCCGTCTGTTATTTTCAAATGATAACAGTATGCATGTAATTTGCTCTGATTGACACTTTTCTTTGCAGAGGTTTCTGGTTGCTAAACTTTTTAGTCACATTACCTCCGCTCGGAAAGCAAGAAAATATGAAATCCCACATTTCAGACTCAAGAAAGTAGAAAACATTAAAATCTGGTTATCACTTCGTTCCTACTTAAAGGTAAGTGACATAAAAGCACTGAAATCTCAGCTTAAACAAAAGATTCAGATTGTGGAGAGGATCTTAAATTGCTACAGAATTAAACTGTGAAGAATTGCAGTAAGTTTTTTGCTCTTTATATGCAATACTTCATTACTTTAATTTTGTATGTTTGTTTTGCCAGAGGCGAGGCCCTCAACGGTCTGTTGATGTAGTTGTATCCTCCATATTCTTACTGGCTCTTTCCATTGCTTTCATATGCTGTGCACAGGTAAGATCTCTAGTTTATTTTTAGAGATAATGTTGACCATCAATAACACATAAAATAGGATGGATTTATATTAAGTTGAGGGTGATGTTTGAGAGTCTCCAAGGATTTTTTTCCCTCCTGTTGGTAATTTTTTGTAATGAGATACATTTTTTGAAGGAACTACTTTTCACACAATTCAGTAAATTAAAACTGATATGCTGTTGATTATGCGGTATCAAGTTGTTTTCACCTTGTAATAACAACTTAGATTTTCTTCATGACAGTGTATTCATAACTTTGTTCTTCAGGTCTTACAACAGTGCACTCATTGCCACTGTAACTAAGTCTATCCATCTTGCTGATGGTTGTCCTCTTTCCTTTCCTTCCACCTTTCCCAACATTAGAGCCTTCCCCAGTGAGTTAGGCCTTCACCCAATGTGTCCAAAGTAGAATAATTTTAACCTGGTCATTTGTACCTCAAGTGAGGACTCTGGATTGATTTGTTTGATGATCCATTTAATGGTTGAAGCTATCTACAATCTTCATTGTCAATTCTATGACTAGTTATGTTACCTGTTATTAGTTTGGTTGTCTTTATATTTAATTTTAGACGACCTTTTCATTTTGTTCCTTAACTTTTATTACCAGAGCTAGAGCCTTTGCATTTTTGACTATCAGGATAGTGTCATCAACATACAGGCGATCCTCGACTTATGACCACAATTGAGCCCAACATTTCTGTTGCTAAGTGTGACATTTGTTAAGTGAGTTTTGCCCTATTTTGCGACCTTGCTTTTGGCATCGTTGTTAAGTGAATCACGGCAGCTGTTAAGTTAGTAACCCCGTTGTTAAGTGAATCTGGCTTCCCCATTGCCTTTGCTTGTCAGAAGGTTGCAAAAGGGGATCACATGACCCCTGGGACACTGCAAACGTCATAAATATGAGTCAGTTGCCAAGCATCTGAATTTTGATCACATAACCGTGGGGATGTTGCAACATAAGTGTGAAAAATGGTCATAAGTCACTTTTTTCAATCCTGTTGTAACTTTAAACAGTCATTAAGTGAACTGCTGTAAATTGAGGACTACCTGTAGTGGAAGATAATGATGGTTCTTCTTCCAATTTTAAAAACATGTTCATCTCCCAATCCTGTTTTTCTTCCTCTAGTTTTAAAACCACACTCATCTGCTTCCAATCTAGCTTACTTTAAAGTATATTATCATATAGATTGTATAAATAAGTATTCAGTCTTGTTACACACTTTTGAGAACCTACGTCCAGTCTGTTTCACCATGTTCTGTTCATACCGTGGCTTCCTAATCTGCGTTTAAGTTTCTCATTAGAACAATGAGATTTTATGCGATTTCCATTTTTCTGAGCACATTGCACAGCTTGATGTGATCAACACAGTTAAAGGCCTTTATATAATCAATGAAACAGATAGTGATTTCTTTTGACATCCTTTGGCTTTCTCGGTTATCTAGTGTGCATTAGCAATAATGTCTCATGTTTGTGAGCCTTTTTCTAAATTCAGCTTGAAAACTGGTGTTGCTTATTCCTTGTAGGGCTCCACACTGTCTTAGATGATCCTAAGCATTATGCTGCTAGCATATAAATTAAAGATATTGTATGATACTTTGCACACTTGTTAGTCTCCTTTTTTGGTATGTATGTATGTATGTATGTATGTATGTATGCATGTATGCATGCATGCATTCATTCATTCATTCATTCATTCATTCATTCATTCATTCATTCATTCATTCATTCATTCATTCATTCAATTTCTATAGCCACCCATCTCAGTCAATGACTCTGGGTGGCTTACAATTAAAAAAATATATTACAATTAAGACACTGAGCATTATTTTAAAATAATAAAAATATAAGAACATCCAAAATAAATATACATATCAGCCGAGATACTTGGCTAGTTAGCAATACAGCCAGGAAATAGGGCCTTTGACATATACAGCACTCCATAGCAGGGAAAAAAGAAAAAAAGTAGGGATAGTATCTGGATAGTACTTGGATGGCAGACTATCATAATGACCGGGGTTTATTAATCTGGGCTACGAAAGATCAGGGTTACGAAACATTCTAGAAGGCTGTGAAAAGTCCTTTCAAAAGTCCTGCCTCAAAAGTGCATAGACATAAGCATTAAGTTGTCAAGAGTTGAAGAAAGTTTAAAAACCCCCAAAGCTTCTTATAACCATATTTGGCATGTATTGATTGTTTCCTGTAGCATTACCCAGAAGAAGTCATTTAACCAATAAATAGCAGTTGTGAAAATCTACACTCTGCAATTATAGCCATTTATCATTTTGATAGTAGAAGGCATGAAACTCACCTGGTTTTGCATGCTAAAGTTAAAGTGAACAGTGAATGGCAGATGACTCTTCTGAATTTTGTGATTGGACAATATTACCCATCTCGAGTCAAAACTGAGATTCTACTTGCCTGGTCTGTTTCTCTGTCATTGTGTTGTAATAAATGCATTGTAGTGCTAAGAAGCATATTGTTTTATCAGCTTGTATGCCATCTTAAACCTTGGGAAACTCTAGACAGCTTAGATACTGGAACAATGCACAATATTGTTTTTTGCCAAACTTTTGAATAATTCAATATTCAATATTTCAAACTTTTGAATTTATTGTACTGTAATTCATCATAACTTGGACCTGGAAAGCTGTGGATCAGAAGATAAATGTGTCAATTTTGTATGAGAAAGTTAGAAAATGGAGAGATCAGCGTCTGCAGTTAGGTATCTGAGGCTAGAGAAATTTGGATACGGACAGGTACAACAGGCAGGATAGAGAAGGATCAGTAAATAAAAGAAAGAAAAATCCCTCTGTCATTCTGCAAGTGCATCCCCCCCCCCCCCCCGCTGGCTTTGAGAGCATGTGCTATTGTGCTAACTTGTAATCCTCTTAGATCTTCTGGACAGAGGGGTGTTCTTATTGTGCAGGATGCAGTGTGAAATTGTGTGAAATTATTAACCAAGCTCTGTTCTAGAGCAAAGATAACTTCCAGTCTGTTTGCTGATTGTTGCGTTATTTTTCATAGGTTTTAAAAGGTCATAAGACATTCTTGAGTGCTGCTTACAATTGGGAATTCCTAATTTGGGAAACTGCCCTGCTCCTATTCTTGTTGCGTTTGGCATCCCTAGGCTCTGAAACCAACAAGAAATATAGTAATATTTCAATTCTGCTAACTGAACAGGTACTTTTGGATTCTTTGTACTATTTCTCTGACATTATGACAGATCGATAAAGTAATACCTAAAAATAATAAGGTAGCAAGGTAAATACACATTTTCAGTTGTTAACTTTGTGTTTATTGTGTTAAATATCCAGAGGCTATCTTCTGGTGGTAGCAGATCCCTGAACTGTTCATAAAATATTAGTTACCCAACATGTAAGCTTCGGTTTGTCAGTCTTGAAGAAAGGCATGTTTTAAAACCAAGCACTGTAAGACAAAGATCAAGAAATGGATAATAATTTTATGGAGGCCTTTTGCCTTGTGTATGAGTTATAACTCCAAGATACAAGGTTGTGGACTTTTTTTGGGGAGGAGGGGGTGTAAACAAATTTCAGTATCTTAATTTTCAAAAATGCCTGTAGAAGCTAAAGCATGAGCGCTATTTGATGAAAATTGAAGACCAAAGTGATTTTATTCAATGAATAGGTCTTTAGCAACCTGTATCTTCTTTTCCTTCAGTTTTCCTGTAGATAAGTCTTATAAAACATTTCCGTAGAGTTATTTTTTCCAAATTACTGTTTATTAAAAACTGCATACTTATGTAATTTGTTTGCTGTTGGTCAGAATTCTTAAAGTATATTTCAACTAAAGGATATAGCTAGGTTTTGTTTGGAAAATCTGTTCTCTAGAACCTGTCATCCTTTCAAGCTAATAGGGGAAAAGCAACCATTGCCTTCTCCCCTTTCCAATTACGGTATATATTTCATGATCATACTGTTGTTATCAAGGTAGACAGTTTGACTTTGTATATGACTATATACAGTATTTGACTGTTCTATATTTTTTAAAAAGCACACCATACCGTATTTTAGTTGTTGCTTTTACTGGTTACGAAAAACGATGTAATTTATAAAAGTTGCTTTTGTTAATGCTTATGCTGTGTAGGGAATATAAAGGAGTTTAATGGATATGCCATCCCTGCCATTACAAGGCAGACCTGGATTATTAAAATTGCATAATTTTAATAAACAATATTTAAATAACTCTCTGCAGATAAACTTGTACTTAAAGATGGAAAAGAAACCAAACAAGAAAGAGCAACTCACACTAGTAAATAACGTCCTTAAACTCTCCACCAAACTCTTGAAGGTAAAAAGAAAGTAATAATTTGTGCTTCTTTGCCTGTATTCTTCTGCTATATTTTTTTAAAAAGATGTTCAATGATCTTTTTATTATATGAAAGCAATACTGCTGCATTATAATTCTGTTTCATAACCACAGGAGTTAGATACACCATTTAGACTATACGGATTGACAATGAATCCCTTGATCTATAATATTACACGAGTGGTGATCCTATCGGCAGTCTCTGGAGTTATAAGTGATTTGCTGGGCTTCAATATCAGAGTAAGTGTTGCTAAGTACCTGTTGAGGATAGCTCAGTTGTCTGTTTTTCTAGTGTTGTCTACATAAAGGCTATATTCTGTCTGCTCAACCATAAGCAAAACAGTGTAATTGTGAAAATAAAACAGTTACATGCTTCAGACGCATGTAATTTTCAATGAGTGATAACTTTTAGTTTTTAGGTATATGGGGGCATATTTGGAAATTGTGAAATCACTGTAAGCACAACCCAAAAAGGTATTGTATGGTTAAGCACAAAAGACAAGCATCGTATCAAAGAATCTTAAGTAAATCTTGGGTATGTATCAGAGGTGGGCTCCTGCTGGTTCGGACCGGCTCTATAGAACTGGTAGCGGGAATTTCCCCCCGCTCGCCGAACCGGCAGCGATGGCCGGCTGGACACGCCCCCAAACTGGCTCTCGGCGGCACCGTAGGTGCTGCTATCTTGTTTTTTGCTTCTGCGCATGCACAGAAGCTGTTTTTTGCTTCTGCGCATGTGCAGAAGCTGGGTTTTTAGTACTGCACATGCACCCGCGCGGTGCACAAGGTGCGCGCGCCCGCACGGCGCATGAGGAAGAGAACCAGCAGCGAGGTAAGCCAGAACCCACCCCCTGGTATGTATCCATAGGCAAACCGTATATATGATTCTTCTTTGCAAGAAAATATCTAGGGTGCAGTTAGAAGTCTTCAAGGATGCTGTTGGGTCAGTAGGAGTCCATGATAGAGATCCAATTTTTAGGACTTTAGGTATTCTTAAAAACACAGTTTAGTTTAGTGGTGAAGACACCATGCTAGAAAGCAGGAGACTGTGAGTTCTAGTCCTGCCTCAGGCACGAAAGCCATTTTTACCTTGGGCCACTCTCAACCAAACCAATTCACAGTTTGTTGCGGGCAAAATAGGAGGAGGAAGGAGAATTAGGTATGCATGTTGCCTTGAGTAATTTATAAAAATAATAAAAACAGGATAAAAATAAATGAGGTAATACACACACAGAGAGATTAAAACCTTGCTACTCTTGCTTATAAAACATGAAATGCACATAGTTGTTCTTTGTGTATTTGACTTTCAAGTGGTAACTTATAAATATATTGGGAAGAGAAGCAAAAACAAGTGTGTGTTACTTTTATTCCTGAGTTTCACCAATGGACTTGGCTTTCACATGAGTTTAAAATTTATTTTCTGATTTTAATGTTTATTTTCCTTTTTTTTTAGTTATGGAAAATCAAACCGTGAGAAAGATGCTGCTGCAGCCCATGTTTTGGGCAGAAACATCCTCTGCTGTGCTACATAGGATTGGCATGGCCAAAGAAGGTGCTTTTCTAATTATGCCAGTCCTCACATCAATACAAATGCCATATTTTTCATACATTTTCTTAAGAATTTAGAATTAATTTTTCATTGAGGTCACAGCTTGAAGAGATGGTTAAATAAAGCTTAATAAATAACTTAATTCTAATGTGCTCATCTTAGTTGGTTAAACCAGCTGCTCCTATGGAGCAAAGCAATATGAAATTCGATGTCTTGCACAAGGTTTATTAAACGAATTAACCCCCCCCCCCCCCCAGCATTCTGGTCTGAAACTGCCTGTTAAACTCAGTGTGACTATAAGATGAATATTACTATTTGGTACCTAATAATTTAATATGGTGTTTGTTTCTGGCAAGCTCACCTATTTTCTGTAAGTTGCAGTTGACCTACTTTTTACATTTCAAAATGCCCCTCATAGTTTTTTTCCTGAATGATAGTTGGGCCTGCTTGTTTTGCTGTACTGGGAGAGAATGAAATTTATTCCCACAAAATACAAATAGCCTCTTCAGCCATTTTACAGTTCAGCTTTCCATTGCTCAGTAACACAAAATAGCAATAACAGAAGATGGCTAAGAGTAGATCTGCCATACACCGGGGAGATTTAATTTAAAGGTATTATATTAGAATTCTCCAAATAATTATCTGAATTAGCAAAGCTGTCTATCCATGATAAATAAAAAATGTTGATATGCTATCGGTGTTTTACACAAAGCAATTGGAAACTCGTGTTTTTGCTGGGATAGTTAATTGCAAGCAGTTAGTTGACAACTGAGTTGGTTCTGAAGAAATTTTTACTATAAAGGTTTGTTTAAAAGAAGGTTTACATTCCTTCCCCAATTGTTAGAACTCTGGATATATAACATTTTCTTATATATGTATTCCGTTTTCCACCTCCACAAATCAGTTTATACATATATATTTTTTCTATCTGTATTATGTTTCTAAGTTCACAGAATAAAAGTATTAATGGGCCTATAAAAGGAGTTACCGAAGTTTGGCTGCTATCAGCATTTATGCAATAGGTTTTTTTCCCAAACAACTCGTGGTTTTTTCTGGAGGCAACACCTTTAGAACATTCTATGTTATATATAAAGCTATTATTGGCATTCTTGTAAACTGCTGAAGGAAGTTGTATGATAGTATTTGAAATTAAATGTTAGTAACAAAGACAAACAGAAGTCAAGAGAGAAGCCAGTGATGGTTTGCTGTGGGTTTTTTCCAGTGAAAAGGATATGCTTGCAAATATTTATTGCTAGCTGTAGATTCATACAGAGATGTCTGCAGAATTAAGCAGCATTGTATCAAAAGCTCCATCCCTTTTGTACATGCATGGGATGTCACAAAGATCATAGAATGGCAAATTGTTAGTGATTTTTTGAAGATGTACAGTAAGGATGATGTAAAAACCAAAAATGCAAATCCATTCTTTTATTTGTGGTCAACCTTATCAAGTTCCCCACGTACTTCCAGCTCATCTGATCTAGAATCAAAGTGCTTAATTTTTTTCTCCAAAAGAATCCTACAATCCATATTTTCCTATTAACAGATCAATTTCCCTTATCTCCCAGTACACTCTTTACAGTTGTCTCCAAATTATCCCTACATGTACCCTTACTGTAGCCTGCCCCTCCTACTTCCTCCCAAATGCCATTCCCAAGTCTTCGCAAGACAGTTGCAGAGGGGTGTCTCAGAACCTCTCCTAAATTAACTGCTGTCTGTAATCTTAAATTATAAAAGTGTCTCTGGATTCAGAGGGGCTGTTCTGGGAAATAATAAATAGCTGGAGAGCAATGTTCATCTGGAAGTGTCTGTAATTGCTCTATGGCAACTAAAGATACCAGCAGAGTACTCAATTAAAAGCATGGAAGAGAGTCCACTGGTACAGTAGAAATCATACATTGACTAACGGTATTCTAATTTACAGACCAACAAGAGAAAGGTTTTCATTAAGAGGGGTAACAAAGAATCAAAGTTATTAAATCAGATGTTCTTTTTAATGTATCTATATAAAAAATAATGAGTGATTTACAGATCTTTCTAATCAGAATCTGAGAAGTGAATATATAAAGGTGCTGTACAAAATAAAACATTTACATCCAATACAACCATATTTTCTGAACATTCCAAGGCCACATTGCTAAATCATTATTATCAAGTTAAATACAGATACAAAGTTTCTGGAAAAAAGGGCTCACATCAAACAGAAGACAACAAAATAGGTCACATCATTAAATGGATAAACAGTATCTGAATAGTTGGAAAATAAAGTTATTTCAGTTTTATTATTTTGATATTTCTGCAGTTTTCATTCAATATTATTTTGTGACAAAATATATAGAACCTTTTGAAGGTTGCTTCATGATATTTGTCAAGTTAATTTACATAGTCTAACTCAGATATTTAATATTTTCACAGTAATATTCTACAATATTTGCATATACTTCCTACAGTAACTTTTGAGTTTGTAAATGATAAGAGCACACAATTAATACACATTAAAAGCTGTATCATATGACAATTTTTTTTTAAAAAAAGTTGATGTCTTCTACAACTGATTTGTCTTAGTACTTCATTCCAATAGAAATACTCAGATGTCCAAGTCTAAGGAATAGTTTTTTTAATTCAACTGCATCTGAACTGCAATTTGAGCTATTGTACAAACTATTTTCAAGAAACGGGAATCAATAAACAGTAATGGGGAGAATGTTATTGAAGAAGTCTAAAGCTCCATCATATATATCTAAATATGGAGGAGCCGAGGTGGCGCAGTGGTTAGAGTGCAGTACTGCAGGCTACTTCAGCTGACTGTTCAGCAGTTCAGCGGTTCAAATCTCACCGGCTCAAGGTTGACTCAGCCTTCCATCCTTCCGAGGTGGGTAAAATGAGGACCCAGATTGTTGGGGGCAATATGCTGACTCTGTGAACTGCTTAGAGAGTGCTGTAAAGCACTGTAAAGCGGTATATAAGTCTAAGTGCTATTGCTATTGCTAATAAAATGAGTCTTAGAAGTTTTGTTCAGAGCTATTACATATGGATTTTGCAGATTGGTAAACTCACATTACCATGGTTTATGTGAATGTCATATCTGGTTGTAGCATGATGAATAATAGGTAGCCTTTGAACTCTTTTGCTTTCTGTATTTTTTATACCGGTGGGTCCAAATAGCTTCAATGACTTTAACCTACTGAATCTGTGTTTGCTTTAGGCCTAAATCTTTTCATTAGTCGGTCTCATAGTCACTAACAGTTCTTTCTGGAAAGTCCATAGCTTTTTAATAGTTGACTGGCATGCTGATATATCATCTGTTATTGGTCTGATTGCTTCTGATAAATTGGGCTAATAGGATCGGCACAAAAGGAAGACCATTGGCAAGCAACACTAGCACTTCCAAAGTGGCAGGCTATATTTTCTTTGGAAACAGTTTGAAATCATGCGGTGGGGGGGGGGGGGGCAGTTTCACAGAAGTTTAATCCCTCTCAAAAATCACAGTCCATTTTGAGATTATACGAAATTACCAAAGTCCTAGAGTCTCTCCCCCATCTATTTCTATGACTTCTAAAGCATTCAAAGCAAATAAATCAGAGACTGAGGAGAACTATATGTCAGCCCTCTAAATCTGAATGCAAACCAACAATCTTCTGAAAACAGCATCTCTGAAGCCCTTAGCTGCTAGCAAGTGAGATAATAGCTTAAATGGCAAAACCAGGCATATGCAAAAGAAGATTCAGCCTAGACAGAATTTGTAATTTTACTGGTGAGAAGAAGCTTGCTAGTATGGAATTTAATGCTATGGTACAAGAAATAGGTTTACACTTTTTCTGTTTAAAATAGTGAAATAAGAACACCTATTTCACTACTACAAAGGGGAGACTATTAGTATCAGAATAGTTGGAAGCAATATCAAACAGGTGTGCACAATATATACATGTCTGCTGCTAGTGTGAGGACTAGGGTACTGATATTTTGTTTAGGCTTCCCCAAAGTATGAAGAAAAGCAAACTTGCCAAACCAATATAAAACAATTATAGACATCACAGAAAATAGTTGTTCTACTATAGCATGTACACAATTAGCATTTTATGATAACTGCAAAACTAAAGATAGAGGAGGACAAAAAGGGCTTGAAGAAAGGGGAGAAAAAATACCTTCAGTAGAAAAATGAATATGTACTCTGATCAAAGAAAAATTAATACAAAATGGCTCATCCGAAAAGCATGAGGAATTTAGAAGAGAGCAATTCAATAAAGACAGTAAACATCTTAAATATATGTGTGCGCACACACTCAAAAATTATTTAAGTTATCCACGTCGACTGTTAAGATCTGTTAGAATGTTTATTTTTCTTAACTGACCACTGCTTTTCATTCAAATCCATTCAAAGGAAACCAAGTTCATTGCTAGAATGATTTTTTAAAAATTACAAGAGTTCGTTGTTCTAGAGGTTGCCACTCCAACGACCTATACGCCTGAAGAATTAATGTGCTCTACCCATAACATTCCTCCCATTATGATAATCATGCACAAGCAAATGAGAAATTTCATAGAGACCTTTTAAATTTGGAAGTACTTTTATGTACAAACTTGGAAGCCAGTGTAACAGGCTTCTGTTAATAGGCACAAGGAAAATACTTAAAAATTTTACTTTGGTGGGTAAGTTCTGATTTATTTTGCTTGCTGGGATTTAAGATTTTAAAATGTTCGAGCAAGGCAACAAATTTTCAAGTATTTAGCCAGCATTAACCCAAAAAAACAACCAACAACAGATGGAAATTCTGACGAATAGCACGACAGAAAGCTAAGAAGCATATGCATTCATTGCATGTTTAATTTCTAATTTTAACGTGTTATAATAAGTATCAGGAAATAATTTGATTATGTGCCTGACACATTTGCTCTCCTAATCTCATCCCATCAAATGTGATTTCCAAACTGCTCAATTCTAAGATTCAATTTGTATCACAGATAAAATAATAAAATCACTATAGAATAAAATACTAAGGTGTCATATATTTATTGATAAAGGGCTACTGTCTTTTTTACAGTTATTTTGCAGATTGAGAAGTTTGGGAAGGAAAGAAAAAAATTGTGAAAAAGGCAACTGAGTGTATGTTAACTTTCTGACTCCCCAGAGTCAAGAAAATCATATCCATCCTGCCTTTACTTTAGCTGTGAGAACTTAGAAGTATTCCCTATGTAAACATGCAGCATGCCTGAGTAAACACCCATTTTAAACAAAATCCTTTTCTGTGGCAGTGGAAAATGCAGGAAAAGATTCAATGGGCTACAGTAGATAAGTTGGCACAGGAACAAGTAGTGAGTTATGATCCACTAATAATAAGCATTAAATAATCTTCATTAACATACAATACTATCAGAAATCTTAGCAGTGCAACATCAGGAGCAGCAGGACACCATCTTCAAAGGAGACAAAAGGACAACAGCTTTTGAAGAGTTTCTGATATGCAATCTGAAAAGGTCCTTCATGCAGCCTAATAAAAGATCAAATCAAATGTACTTTCCATTCTGTCACAGTGTCTAAAAAAAATATGAGTTTTCTGGGGAAAAGTTTAATGATTGCATTTAAAAACCTGATTGAAATGTGTTCTTAAAAAAGTTGGTCAATCAAACCCGTTTGTTAGTCAGACCCATTGCTTTTGTGACACGACTTGTACTTGGTACTTTCCAAGGTCCAGGAACTATTGTTTTCTTTACCGGAGAACTGCTCTCGGATTTGGACATTCCATCGTCTTTGGTTTTATCAGCTAGCTCCAAGTTATCTGTAAATTTGTTCAGGAAAAGAGGCTCATCTGCTTCAAGTTTAGAGTTTTTATCCACAGAAATGAATGAATCATCAGGAAGACCTGACTTCTGAAATTGCTTAGAACTTTTCATATTCTCATCTTCCAAGATTTTCTTTCCAGGCTGATTAGTCTTAGAAAGTGAGAGAAACTGTTCTCCTACCTTGGCATACTGTATCTCCGAAGGATATTTTGAGTTCTTTGTAGATAAATTTGGCTTTATTATTTCCTTTGTGACTCCTAATTTTACCTTTTCAGTTTTTAGCAGCCTACTAGAAATTGTATCATTAGCAGCTGTTTTGCTTTGAAAGTCTATGTTCAGTTTTTCTCTGCTTCTCTCTCTCTTTGGATATTTTGGGGGACTGACAGACTGGTCTCTTTTCCCCTTGGCCAGGATTTTCTCTATATCAGCATTTTCAAAGGTTCCCAGATTACCACTTTCATTTCTTTTTGGGCTCTTTAAGTGGTCTAAGCAATTCTCATCTAGATGTTTAGTTTCACTTTTCTTAGATCTATCGAATGGAAGTTGATTATGATCTCTGGAAGGACTATTGCTCAATTTCTGGGGACTAGCTGATCGGTTTTTACTGGCTGCATTGCCCGATGCTAATTGTGCAGTACTGTGCATCACTTTATTATCTGGAATGAAAGTGTGGTCCCAGTTGTTCACTTGCCTTTGTGGACAAACTGTTTTCTTTATCTCCAAATGGTTTTCCATTAAAGTGCTTTTCTTTTCAGGCACAGTGTTCTTCAGTTTTTCTAGTTTCTCAGACATCTGAAATTTCATTAGAGCTTCTGATTCTGGCAAATGAGATGCTTCAGATGTGTAAGCAGAATGTGATGATGAGGGAAGTGAAGTCTGTTCACCATGGGTTACACTTGAGGATACTGGATTAAAACTATCCAGACCACCTATATCAAAATAAAAAATAATGTATAAGAGCAAAACAATAAAAAGGTATTATCAATATCTAAAAACCTTCCAATTATAATGATTGAAATATGCAAAAACAACTTATACTATAAGAAACCAATACATTTAAGTATGTTATGAGAAAATTTAGATTTTCAATGTATAATATAATGTATGATAAAATATAATAACCTATAATACACGATAACTATTCCTTCTGGAAACCTGGTTTCTATGTCTCAATTCTTTCTCCTGCAACAGGAAATCTCTGAAACCACATTTAATTTCTTTTAGTCAATTTCAGTTATACTTTTGACAATTAAAACAGTATTTCTTTCTCTTGTAGATGGTTTTATTTTCAGAATATATAATTTGTTCTCCTTATCCATTAGTTCAGTTTTAATTTATTTAGCACTGATTTTCATTTTGTAGCACTGTGTGGATTACAGATCTTTTATTCTCAGAACTGCAATCATGTAGGGCCAATCAAATCCCAAATATGGCCAATAGGGCACAAATCCTGACTAAATTAAAGAGTTTGGCTGCATAAAGGATGGCCACTAGATACTTAGTTCTCTTCTTCACCAACTTTTCAAGTTGAGAGAGGGGAGAAATGAGATTGCCTCTTGTTTATGTACCAGAATTAGAATTTCATTTTCAGATTTTCGAAAAGTAGGACTGTCAAAAAGTAGACAAAACGTAACAATGATGCTGAAGTATGCAGGAACTTTAATCAAAGATACATCAATAGTATGTGGTGTGCTAGGATGGAAAAAGTGATTGTTATAGCAGGTGGCTTGTATCATTTCTAGTCCTTGGATAATGAACTAGAGTATGTGGAATTAAGGACTTCTAAAATTGATTCCTCTATGTTACTTGTGGCCTACACTTATCACAACTCATGTCAAATGTAAACTAGCTGAGTGAAAAACTATTATTCAAAACAAATAAAAAGTGGCTAATCACAATACATGCCGATTTACCAAGTTTAAGGAAAGACCAAAGAAAGCCCTGAAAGCTTTAATGCTGCTCAGTTTTCACGTAGGAACACAAGCTGGAAGGAGCCAAACCTGAGGGAGGAAGAGAAAAAGCCCAGGACTATATACCAAAAATCACAGCAAAGAGTAAAAGAAATATATAATTACAAGCAGAGTGTAAGAATATGAGAGAAGAGAGTATCTCAGCTGACTTGGATATTTCCAAATTCAGCATCCCATCAAAAGATTTTAGGACAGCCTACCACAATTCAGGGCCTTCCAGATCCATTGGAGACTACAACTACTTGAATTCTCTACCAGTACAGGTATATTAAGAATTCTCACTAGAGATGTTGTCTCTATCTCCAATGTACCTGGA
Source organism: Thermophis baileyi (assembly GCA_003457575.1). Classification (NCBI taxonomy): domain Eukaryota; kingdom Metazoa; phylum Chordata; class Lepidosauria; order Squamata; family Dipsadidae; genus Thermophis; species Thermophis baileyi. The sequence goes on from QLTV01001123.1 coordinate 1,207,809, forward strand.
AGACACCAGGTTAACAAAAATCTGATTTGGAGAAATCTTAAGATTAGTATAGGGTGGTTTTGCTCTTTTTAATATATACTTTAAAAAATCTAATTGGTCTAATAAGAGCATACAAAGCAGACAAAAGAGAGAAGAGACAGCCGATTAGCTTTTTATTGGTGTAATAAGCAGAGAGAAAACACAATAGCTATATGTACAGTATATGCTTTTCTGCATCAGCAATGGGAAAGCTGTTTGACACATAAATTGTATGTTGAGAAGACCATACTACCCTTTTTCTTAAAGTACCCAGTATCTAACACAGCTTTGAGTGCTTTTAAAGTGGAAAAGCAAGATGTAAGCTGCCCAGAGTTGTTTTGATACAAGATGGGCAGCAAATACATTTAATAAATAAATAAATTTTAAGTGAACATTTAAAATCAAAGTTCACCTCCTACATATACTCTGGGAATTGAGAGAAACTTTTCAGCCCATTGCCCAGATGCTTGCTAAGTGAAGTGGGATAGATGGCTTCTGGCAGGAGGTTAGGGTTAGGGTTCCAATTATTGCATGCTTTCCTCAAGTAGCATCTTTACCCCTGTATTGTGGTCTTGTAGGCACCCTTACATTCCTGTGCTCTTACATTCTTACTGTGATCTATATACATTCAGGATATTTCTGAAATATACATCAAGTTGTGTGCTGCAATAAATTTACACTGCACAATTTTAACTTTTATTATTATTGAATTATTTTAGCTGTCAGTGTAAGCTCTCTGGAAAACAGTAGCTACAAGGTGAAATCCAACTTGCAAGTAAATATTTAAACAGGTCATTTATAATTTTCTAGAGTTTGAATATCGTTATTCAAATTACCAATAAATACATCTGTACTGTGCTGAATATATCAGTTGTAGCTTATACACTCAATAGTTGGGCTCCCACCGTACCATGGTCTGGTATTAATCCAGTCCCTGGTCGCAAAAGGAGAAGAACTTTATTTCCTCCAGACTGAATCAATTCAATGGCTCGAGTATGGGTGATTCCTTGTGTTGGTTCACCATTGATTTCAACAATCTGGTCACCAACCTGAGGAGAAAAGCACCTTCATTAAGTTGTAAAAAGTTATTTTCCTTGTTAGCATTTTGTTTATACTTACTTAAACATTCTACCTTATGTTATACTTAATTGAAACTCAGTTAATAATATTGACATTATCACAAATATTAGAGTAATCCATAACAACACTTATTTCTTAATATAAACTTGATCCTCACCAGGGATCACTCAGTTACTCTCCAGATAATTCAAAAAGATTCAAGCTTTATGAATTGTAACTGACGTAAGGCTGCTGAATGGCGATATAGGCTGGCTATGAGGTTGGAGATGATCTACAGACTGTATAAATGGCAATCTATATACCTATAAAAACTAATGTGAAAGTATCGGTAATATTCCATATGGCTAGAATAAATACATAACAGAAGGAAATATGCATAAATTCTTCCCATTTATTATGGCAATCAGAGAATTTGGGAAGTATTTCTGAAAAAGATGGGATTCTAGAAAGAGAGAGAAAAAACTTTGGAAAGCAACAGTAGGGACAGGACAGTATCCAACAAAAATATGAATTAGTGGGGTCTAAAAGGCTAGTTAAATGTCAGTCCCGATACTTATTCTCAGGCTCTATTTTCTCTCTATAGCAATAGCACTTAGACTTATATACCGCTTTACAGTGCTTTACAGCCCTCTCTAAGCAGTTCACAGAGTCAGCATATTGCCCCCAACAATCTGGGTCCTCATTTTACCCACCTCGGAAGGATGGAAGGCTGAGTCAACCTTGAGCCGGTGAGATTTGAACCGCCGAACTGCAGCTAGCAGTCAGCTGAAGTAGCCTGCAGTGCTGCACTCTAACCACTGCACCACCTCGGCTCTAAAACACTGTCCACTATGTATAAAAAAGAATTAAATGCTAAAATGTGAAACTAAGCTTCTGCCGTTCAGCTCTACAGCTTAGCAGGGAAAAAGTGAAAAAATCAGACTCCCAATACTTCTAAACTATTGAGTTTACAAACTTGAAATATAATCCTCAGTCTGAGAACTATCACATTAAATTCTATTTATTTTCCTATCAGTAATTTCTATTTCCTTAGCTAAGGATGCTCAAGTGATTGCAAACTTAACACGAAGGTTCTGATGCTGATGTGCTCTTACAAAACAATAAAAAAAACATGTTAGCACTCATGTTTGATGTATTATGGTACTTGTCTATACAGTGGTTTCAACTGCTTTGAAACCCATCACATTTGGTACTCAATGCAATTTGATGCAAAAATTTTGTTCCGGTTTGTTTGGTACTTGAAACACAAACTAGAACTTGTCAGTTTGGCTGCCTTATGACTCACTACATTATTCCTTATGGGAAAAAATTGTTTGGTATTCATTGTTTTTGGTACTCAACGCACCTCCTGGAACCAATGAACGACGAGTACTGAGGTACTATGAGTACTGAAGTACTGTACTATGTCTGATCATTATATGAACCCCCAGAAATGTGAATACCACATGGGCCAAGAATATGTGAAGCACATTCCTAAGAAAGATGACTAACCAAATATTTGCAATGGCATTAGCAGATCTGAGATCTCTACAGAGGAGCATCTAATTCAGCTACTGTAGCTGAACAAGAAAGAAAAAAGTTTCCAGAAAACGGGGTTTTCCCTGAACTTCATTAATATGTTAAAGGGGAAAAACATGTTTTATTGTATGCTTAATGCACTACTTTTGTTCCAATGTGGGGCTACACTCAATAAGCATGCATACTAAAATGTATTAAGTGCATTACACTCTTCAATACTCTTATTATATGGACCCAACATAAGAGATCTGGACAAAACTCCAATGCAATCCTTGAATTTGGTTACTGTCTCACTTTTCCTTCCATAGTAGAGCAGATATTTTAAAATGGTGACTATGTTCCAGTGAATTTGCTGTGAAAGGTTAGATATTTACATTTTGTTAGATAGGACCTTTTCACACAAAAAATATAATTGAATTTTCATGACCAGAGTTAGTTCATTTAAATATTTCTGTCTCAAGAATTCTCTCCTATTGCCAAAGCTGGGTTAGAGTAAACATGAGTATAGACTACAAAATATTGCCTGAAAATAATTGCATAAATTCACATTTAATAAAAAATGGCAGAGAACAGTATCAATACTTATATATAGAAATATATTTTAAAATATCAAATTAATATTAAATTAGCTTTTAAAAACAATAGGTGATCTAACCAACTAGGGCTAATATATACTTACATGAATTCTCCCATCTTTAATGGCAGGCCCTTCCTCAGCTAGTCGAAGAATAAATAGCCCCATATTATACTCTTTTCCACCACGAAGGCTAAATCCAAAGCCTCGAGGACCTCTCTCCAGTTCTACTGGATAACAACCAGGATTCTGTGAAAATAATAGATATGCAAATTAGAATTATATTGGGAAAGACTTTCAAATCTTTGTTAGAAAAAAATCAATTTCCTAAATTCAAAGAAATTTTATGCAATTATTAATGTAATATTTGCTATGTTTGACATTATAGTAATACCTGTACTAATTCCACATGTAAATTCTACTTTCCCTGTGGCAATAGCAATAGCACTTAGATTTATATACCGCTTAATAGTGCTTTACAGCCCTCTCTAAGTGGTTTACAGAGTCAGCATATTGCTCCCAACAATCTACTAAAAATAACCCCTAAAGCCAAAAAAAAACCCCCAAATTACCCATAACAATAAGAAAGTTACAATAAAAAAAATCTCTTTGGCGAGAAAACAAAACTGGCTACGTAGCTAACTTTAAAAACCGCTAGAAAGCCTTATGCCGCCAGATAAAGGCAGAATGCACCAATTACCATTGCAAACAGGAGGAAGAGTGAGTTGTTTGGAGTGGTTGAATTGGGAGAATGAGGGAGCCGGGGGCAAGGAATAGAGCCTCCTCTGCTGAGTGTGCAAACAGAAGCAGATGGGGGCTCAGATATGGCCCCCGGTTTGGTGTGAGTGTGGTGCCTTGCCTGCCAGGGAGGAGGGGGGCCGTTGGGGTGGGGGAGGGGATCTCTGGGGTGTTGGAGAGCGGGAGGATTGGGGGGATNGTGAGTTGTTTGGAGTGGTTGAATTGGGAGAATGAGGGAGCCGGGGGCAAGGAATAGAGCCTCCTCTGCTGAGTGTGCAAACAGAAGCAGATGGGGGCTCAGATATGGCCCCCGGTTTGGTGTGAGTGTGGTGCCTTGCCTGCCAGGGAGGAGGGGGGCCGTTGGGGTGAGGGAGGGGATCTCTGGGGGTGTTGGAGAGCT
>QLTV01001123.1:1213935-1237277 GCA_003457575.1 Thermophis baileyi
ATTCATTAGTTTTTAACTGTTTTTAATTGTTTTTATTATGGTTTTTTTAATGGTTTTTTATATTGTTGTGACCCGCCCAGAGTCCCTTGGGAGTTGGGAGGCATACAAATTTAATAAATAAATAAATAAATAAATAAATAAATAAATAAATAAATAAATAAATAAATAATAATAATAATAATAATAATAATAATAATAATAATAATAATAATAATAATAAACTCGAAATCCACCCGAGCCTTCTATAATTTTGTAAATGCCAAACTTAAAGACTCGAAAACTATCCCACCCCTAAAAAGGCCTAACGGGGAAGACTGTAACTATGAAGCTGTTAAGGCCAACCTCTTCAATACGTTCTTCAGCTCAGTCTTTGTTGACAGCAATGGCTGCTACCCCCCATTTCCTAGTCATAACATAACAAATTGTAACGATTTACTACATATTGATTTTACAGTAGATAACGTTGAAACGGCACTACGTAACCTAAAGCCATCTTTATCTATTGGCCCTGATGGATTATATGCCTACTTCTTGAAAAAGCTTGCCACTGCCCTAGCCAAACCTCTATGCACAATCTATGAGGTATCTTTCAGAACCAGCTCCTTGCCCAACTTATAGTCATTAGCCACGGTCATACCTATTTTTAAAAAGGGAGACCCTAGTCTAGTAGAAAAGTACAGACCAATCTCACTGTGTTGCATCACCTATAAAGTCATGGAATCAATTATAAATATAAACCAATCCATCACCCTCCACTTAGAAACAAACAACCTGCTTTCTAACAAGCAGTTTGGTTTCAGGAAAAATTTGTCCTGTAATCTGCAACTCCTACACTGCAGAAACATTTGGACTACACATCTTGACCAGGGTAAAGCAATAGACACAATTTACACAGACTTCTGCAAAGCCTTTGATTCAGTGGTGCACGACAAACTACTGTTGAAACTAAGTTCTTACGGCATCTCCGGATCCCTGCACAAGTGGATAGCTGCGTTCCTGTCAAACAGGCAACAAATGGTCAAAATAGGGAGGGCCCTATCAAATCCGGCACCAAATAGCGGTGTCCCCCCAAGGCAGCGTTTTAGGACCCACACTCTTCCTGCTTTACATCGACTTATGCGATCATATTAAAAGCAGCTGCCGATGACGTAAAATTATTTAACACCACTGACAATGCTGCTGCCCTACAAAGCAACCTTGACTATGTGTCAGAATGGTCGTGCAATTGGCAACTCCAAATTTCAACTAATAAATGCTCTGTCCTACATATTGGCAATAAAAATCAGAACACCAAATACAAGTTGGGCGGAAACGATCTTGTAGACGACCCTCACTCTGTCAAGGACCTAGGAGTGAGTACTCATCTCAAATGATCTAAGCCCCAGAGCTCACTGTAACAGCATTGCCAAAAAGGCATTAAGAGTTGTTGACCTAATTTTGAAAACACAAGAAGAGAAACTACTTTCAGGAGAAGAGTACTCCACTCCTCTACTCACAATAGAATTCCCTATGCCACCAGGCTTGAAATTTTGGGCTTGGTCAATCTGCAACTGCGCCGCCTGCGGTCCGATCTAAGCATCGTACACAAAATTGTCTGCTACAATGTCTTGCCTATCAATGACTTCTTCAGCTTCAACCACAATAATACATGGGCAAACAATCGATACAAGGTAAACCGCTTCAAACTCAATTGCAGAAAATACGACTTCAGCAAGAGTGGTCAATGCCTGGAATGCTCTACCCGACTCCGTTGTTACAGCCTCAAACCCTCACAGCTTCAACCTCAAACTGTCTACCGTGGACCTCACCCCATTCTTAAGAGGTCCGTAAAGGGGGCGTGCATAAGCGTACCAGTGTGCCTACCGTCTCTGTCTTACTGTCCCCATTTATCTGTATTTACTTCCTTTGTTCATGTTTATGTTTATACCTATACTTGTTATCTTGTACATGTTTGATAAACAAACAAACAAACAAACAAATAAAATAAATCTGGGTCCTCATTTTACTGACATCGGAAGGATGGAAGGCTGAGTCAATCTTGAGCCAGTCAGGATCGAACTCCTGGCAGTGAGCAGAGTTAGCCTGAAATACTGCATTCTAACCACTGCGCCACCACGACACTGTAAATTTTAGAAAGCTATCACTTGCTGTTCCGAAAGGATATAAACCTGGCCTTTTATGCTTTTCCATAACTGAAGCATGAGCAAAAATTCAGTTCAGAAATCCTGGCTGATGTCTTTGATAACATCTTATTCCTTTTTTTCTTTGTTACATATGAACATTTAGAATACTGAAAATTGGTGGGAAATAATGGCACTCATTTTTTCCACTAAATTTTACACATTAAAATTTCAATGCATTAAAAAAAGAAAATGGGGACATAATGTTAGGTATAAAATAAAATGACGTAAGCATCTAGACTGATTTGTAGTGATCAAATTCCATGGGATCCATCTACCAAAATATCATTTCCCCCCCCCCATCAAAATAATTAACAGAATCTCAGAATTATCTTGAGGTATGCTCTCTACATATTTGCTGATACCTTTTTAAATTTCTAGTTTCAAATACAGTACATTAACAAACTGATATATACCATATTAGAAATACTAACAAAACAGATTGAATTCCATCTTCAAGAACTAATACACCATAGGGGTGAAGGCTTTTGCATCCTAAGGACACTATGACTTATAGGGCTGAAAGTGTATTCTACCAGAAAAATCACTCATCATAGTCAGGTCACAGATTAGGGGTAAGCTAAATATGATTCATTGAAGAAGGAAATGGTAAACTACTCCAGTATTCTGCCAAGAAAAACATAAGCAGGACAATGTTAAAAGATGACCCCCTTCCCCCCAAGTTATTTCAGAGTCTTTCCATTTTTGTGCATATAATAATCTTGCAGCAGTTATAACAGAAACAATCTTCCACAACTCTTTTCTAACTATATATTTCCATCTTCTTATCTCTTGTTTTTGTATGATAAAAATAATAAAATATTTAGAAGCAGAAGATAAAAACTATCTCAGCGCAGGTGAAAATTCGGTGGGTAGAAAAGGGCTAAAACAACTAACTAAGCAAATCACAATTTAGAGACCATAGTATTTCTAAGGATTATATACAGAAGTGTACTTTCCCAACCTCAGGCTGGATTCAATTAAGATGCATCTTCATGTGCTTACCTACTACTTAAAAGTGTGTATTATGATCAGGAAGAGTTAGAATATGGAATTAACTGGCTCAAAAATGGGAGAGAAGCATGCCAATGAGACACACTGTCACCTTATTCATTTAACTTATATGCAAATTAAAGCATGCATATAAGAAAGAGAAATTGGAATTAAAGTTACTACAAGAAACATTAATCGCCAGATATGCTGATGATGTCATCTTGATAGCTGGAAGTGGGAAAATGACTTTAGGAATTTTTTTTGAAAGGGAAATGAGAGACTACAAAGGCTGTTCTGATGCTTAATATTTTTAAAAAGTTCCTAAGATTATGTCAACAAGTTAACGCCAATAATGTTACATTGATGCAGATAGACAGATTAGTAAAATATTTCATCTTAAGGGGCTCTACATTTCAAGGGATAGTGACTTAAATAAAATAAAGAGATGCCAGGTATCTGGAAGAAAAACTCTTAGAAACCTAGATAAAATAATTTAAGTGCGCTGACATCAGACTGACAATAAAGGTATATATTGACAATGCCTTATTATATCCAGTCATAACAAATGGCTGTGAAACATTGATTATCAGGAAGGCTGAACAAGGAAAATATTTTTCTTTGAATTATTGAGAATAGATTAGACCATAAGAAAACATCATTCAGTACTAGATAAAGTCTTCACCCAAAGTCCCACTGAAGATTTTACCTAGTTTGGCAATGAAACATCTGGGAGCTAAACGGCAAGCTCGGAGAACAAACCTCTACCAAAATCTACAACTCAAGCTACAAATATTCTCTCATATTTCATATTGGATGTATACTGCAAAGCGAGGGAGAAGACTCCAATGCCAAAAAAATAAAATAAAAATAAATTGAAGGCAATCAAAAGAGGCTGACAGACGAAGGAAGGCTAATAGAGGTAGTTCTCCACTTAAGATTGGTTGCTTAGCAACTGTTCAAAGTTAGCACATTGCCCTGGGGCAACTTATGATGCGGATTCAAAGTTCTGATGGTCAGGCCCGTCCTGTAGTCAAGTGACTGGATGATCAGGAATAAGGCTGCAAATAGGGCCATTTGCAGCATTCCATGGTTACATGACTACATTTTATAGTTGTTTTGCTGAAAACTGACACTTCTGGATTTTGGCAAAACCATTCCCATAGGGTTGCTTAACGACCGTAGTGTCTGCTTTATGACTACCATGTTTGCTTAACGACTGCCATATAAAAGGTCATAAAAATGTGACCGACCCATTTTATGATTGTCACAATTTATGACCACAATGGGCAGGCTCCAATATGATTGTAAGCTGTTAATTACCTGTAGTATAACTGATAACAGAATCATAAACGACTCAAAGAAGTGGTTAGTGACAGACAATTCTGGCAAAATCATATGTACCAGAAGAACTGAAAAAGTCATAAGCAACTGAATGACTGCACAATAATGTCCTAAAGGCAGTCTTTGCTGCTAGAAGCACAAAGACATTTAATGAACCTTCCTACAATATTGGAATATTCCACTGACTATTCTCAGTGTGCAAGAGATTAACACAGGGTCCTTCCTTCAGCATCTATTATTAGCAGAAGAGTTTAGCTCCTATATAATAAAAAATATAATATAATAAAAAAAAAGTTTAATAGCTATTTTCTAGTGAGTATATTTATATACCTGAGAAAGTGTGCTCCCTCCAAGAGACCCAACAACTTCAGTTAATGAGAAGTGCTTGTAATTGTTGCATTGTTCTTTTCCGCCATCAGCTTCTATAGCACCCCTGAAGTATAAGGAAGCATATGGATCGTTACAAGGGCTTCTGCTGAGTTCTCCCTAAAGGAAGATTAGAATGGATTCCTAAAGGAATTTACCAAATATAAGCCAGGTTCCAAAGTTCAGCCATAGAAACATATTCTCCACATACAAAATTAAACAGGGCCGTAGATATTCTTGTGCAGATTTCATTTCTTGTATTTCCTATTCAAATTCTTTGAATTAATTTTGAACTCTAATTCATAACATTAAAGAATAAATTTTGAAATGGAAAGGACTGGCCAGAATGTGCCCCAATTTCTTAAGAGGAAATGCTGATTTCCCATTAGTCAATTTCCTATCAGAATACAAACTATATTTTGAATAAAATTATTAACATTAGGATTAAAAAAAAAAAGTGCCACAATTTTTTTTTGAGATTAAAATGCCATAGTTTACTAAAACAATCTGCAATGCCCTGAAGTAGTTGTTATTTATTTGTAATGTATGTTAGAATATAGAATAACAGAGTTGGAAGGGACCTTGGAGGTCTTCTAGTCCAACCCCGTTTAGGCAGGAAACCCTACACCACTTCAGACAAATGGTTATCCAACATCTTCTTAAAAACTTCCAGTGTTGGCGCATTCACAACTTCTGGAGGCAAGTTGTTCCACTGATTAATTGTTCTAACTGTCAGGAAATTTCTCATTAGTTCTAAGTTGCTTCTCTCCTTGATTTGTTTCCACCCACTGCTTCTTGTCCTACCCTCAGGTGCTTTGGAGAATAGCTTGACTCTCTCTCCTTTGTGGCATCCCCTGAGGTACTGAATGTTCAAGTCTGTAAAGATCCTTCTGTATCTTAAGCCTATCTTCTGGAGTGTTGGCCATTCCTGCCAGCTTGGTGTCGTCTGCAAATTTGATGAGTTCCCCATCTATCCCCTCGTCCAAGTCATTGGTGAAGATGTTGAATAGTACTGAGACTAAAACAGCCTTGGGGTACTCCACTGAATACTTCCCTCCATGTAGATGCAGTTCCATTGAGGACTACACGTAGAGTGTGGTTGGTCAGCCAGTTATGAATCCATTTGGTGGTGATGCTGTCTAACCCACATTTTTCTACTTTATCTAGTAGTAGATTATGGTCTACTTTATCAAATGCCTTACTGAAGTCCAAGTAAATTATATCGACAGTATTCCTCTGGTCCACTAATTTTGTCACTTTATCAAAGAATGCAATAAGATTAGTCTGGCATGATCTTTTTTTAACAAACCCATGTTAACTTTTGGTTATTACTTTGTTTGCCTCTAGGTATTCGCTGATTTGTTGCTTGATTATCTTTTCCAGAATCTTCCCTGGTATTGAGGTCAGGCTAATAGGTCTGTAGTTTCCTGGATCTATTCCCCCCTTTTTTTGAAGATGGGAACTACATCAGCTCTTTTCCAGTCCTCTGGCAATTCCCCGGTGCTCCAGGATCTTTGAAAGATATAGTTCAGTGGTTCTCAGATCTCGTCTGCCAGTTTCTTCAGAACCTTGGGGTGTAATCCATCTGGTCCTGGTGATTTGAACTCGTCTAGGATGGGCAGGTACTCACTTACCATTTTCTTGCCTATTTTAACTTGTATTCATAATATTTTTTTTACAGTACTGGTGTTTGTTTGTCACCTTCTTGCCACTTTCTCCCAGCAATAGACCAATTGTTTCCTTGACTTTTTTCTTGTTTTTAACATGTTGGAAGAAGCTTTTTTTGTTATTTTTTACTTTTGTCGCAAGCCTTTGTTCATTGTGAGCCTTAGCTTTCCTCACTTCATCTTTACAGGCTCGGCTATTTGCTGATATTCTGCCTTAGTTATTTGCCCCTATTTCCACTTTTTATACTTGTCCTTTTTGTCTTTCAATTTGTCAGAGAGTTCTTTATGCAGCCATGCTGGTTTCTTTTGAGAGCTGTTATTTTTCTTCTTCATTGGTATTGTGCTAGACTCGGCTTTTATAATTTCACTTTTCAAAATTTCCCAAGCTTCTTGAGTTTGTATTCTGTTAGTGTTTATCATTTTCTCTCAAAAATGTATGTCAAACATTTGTGAAAGTTGCACAAAACTATGATAAATTTCCATTATTTTCAATGGACATATTAAAACACCTGCATTTTATAAATATTTCAATACAAAAAAGAATTTAAGGAAAGTTGTATACAATAAATGCATTATTTCCAACTTTAAAAAATTGCAGAACATTTGATCAATGAACTATCACTAATATGGACCATATTAAGATTGGATTAAGTATCTTTAATCACGTAACTTTTTCTGAGATAATTAGAGCTACATGGCAGAAGGAAGATGTTCATTTCTAACATCCATTTTTATACCATGAATAATTATAACCTCACAGAAGCTCTTTAATCTTTTATCAGTTTTATTTTGTTCATTTTTCTCTTCCAGAGGACTTTTTCTCTTTGGCGTTCATTTAAATAAATCTGCAATTTGAAGTCTCTGATCCATTACCTATTACTACAGGCTTGAAATAAAAACAATCTTGTGGCATATAAAATTTATTACTGCAAAAGCTTTTGTAGTTTGCTTCATCATATATATCATGACAAGGAAATTAATAGTAAAATGCCAAAAGATGATGCAGACTATTCTGTAAAAAATATACATACACAACAAGTAAGAAAAACATCACGGAAATATTTCTCCTGGCAATATGAGGGAAGAAATATTTCTCCTGGCAATATGAGGGAAGACATCTCCTGCATTCTAACTAGAAAATTAGTCCGAATAAGGAAAAAGATCTGAAGAACTGAAAAATTCTGTTCCCTTGCTGCCTTTACAAAAAAGAAGTTAGGTATTTAATTTCATTTTCATGTTTATTTGTGGTCTAAAAATGAAGTTTGTACCTGTCAGTAGACACAGAAGAAGCTGGAACTGGTCCAAGAACTCGATGTTGTACAATTGGACTCTGTTTGGCGGAGTTTGCTCCTGATGGGGGACCACGGTGTTCTAATGAAGACACAAGTAGTTGATTAGATACAGGATATATTAGCAGTACTAAAATAAGGATAAAATAAAATATTGTTAAATTGTCATTTAAATACTAAGAATGCTTTAATGAACAAAAATTTTGTCAGCTTAGAATGCTGAAAGAAACAGATCAAGGCAGTAGCAAATCCCCTCTTAGCAAATACCTACAACCTGAGAATGGGAGAAATGAAAAGCATACATGTTCCTTGAAGCTACTATTTATATCTAACAGTATTTTCTGACTAAAAAGTGAAAATTGGATAGTTATTTGGGATAGGGGTGGTTGAGGAAAAGAGAGTGGCACTGTTTAGTTCCACACTCATCAATGCTTCTCTTTATCAGAAGGAAAGGCAAGAATTTCTGATGAGAGGTTATCTATATTCCAAATATAAAAACAAAAGGCTCTCTATAGTTATCTCTCTTCTAATTACACGATGATGATAGAACTTAGCAGAGGATCTGCAATGAAAATATTTTATGCAATAAATTGCAACAACTTTGGTAACCAGACCCCATACTGTGAAGACTTTGTAAGTTAGCATCCATTATCTCAAACTGTACCTGAAAAGGACTAACTAGCAGACTCAAACACTGAAATATAGCCTTTGTACAGTAGTGGGTTCTAAATTAGTTTGCTACCGGTTCTTGCTTGCGCGTGACACTTCTGTGCATGCGAAGCCTCCCGCCGCCACCGCTACTGGTTCGCAGAACCGGGCCAAACCGGGAGCAACCCACCACTGCCTTTGTAGATTTCTTAGTCAAGTAATTTAAGAGACTTCTAAATTGACATTTCCAAGACCCTTTTAGAAGCAGCCCCTGTATAATGCCTAAACATGAATAATTACTGTAAGCGAATTAACACATCACTGTTAAAATGAATTTACTAAGAAATGGTACTGAATTATAGTTTACTGGTCTTCATGTAGTTTATTAGTGGCCTCAGATTATTATTCAACATCTCTACATCATACCTGATGAACCAAGACAGAGCTTTTACTGTTTCTAAATTTTTTCAAATAATTTCACTCAATAGTTTCTTACATATCTTCAACATCATGTGGGAATAAGACAGAATTTTGCAAAACTCCAAAAATACCATAGGACCAAGCAGAAATCCTTAAATACCTATCTGACTGCCTAGATATGAATGAGCCACTAGAGGTACAGTACTCTCAACCTTCAACCTAGCTAACATATGCAAAAATATTTTTACAACTGTTGTTGAAAGATACTGATATTGCCACCATGTGGAAGACATAAACAAATGCAACTTCAGTGAACAGCAACATAACAGTAATTCTTACCTTCTTCAGCAATAACAGTGAGTGTGACAGTATTCCCTGCATCTTTGATCAGCTGCACAATATTTTCATGTGACAAGTCTATAATTGATTGTCCATTCACTGCAGAAATTCTATCTCCTACTTTCAGTTTTCCACAATGATCAGCTGGACTCCCATCTATAACACGTCCAATCTTATGAGGAATTACTAGGAAATGAACAAAGTAATATTCTGTATCACACATTACAGAAGCTTTATTTTATTATCATTTATGCAAATCACTGCACAATTGCATAGGAATGTCACCAATTCATAACTTGATATTAATATTTATAGTCTGATTTATCTGGACTTAAAATTATTTTGGCTTTTCACTGGCTAAATTATTTCTCAAAGACTTCTAGAATTATGGTCTTGTAAAGATGATGAGACTACTGTTAAGAGATTTTTAACTCTTTCCTACAGTTATAAAAATCCTGAGATTTCCTTGGGAGAAAGAAGATAATTGTTTTAAATTAAATCTGTACAGTGATTTAATTTAAATTAATTAAATTACAATTGACGAGAGACAATGGAAATCTTCATGACCTTTAGAACCTAATTACAAGCAAAAACCAATAGATTACCAATCATAAAAGGAGATAGGGAATAAAGAGAAAGAAGAAAAACTCAAATGCAAAGTAGGAGATATAGGAAGCATACCCAGAGTCAGCCACAAAAAACTAAATTGCCTATACACTAATCTCATAGTTTAGGGAACAAACAGGGTGAACTTGAAATACTAGTACATGAGGGCAAGTATGTTATAGTTGCCATTACAAAAACTTGGTGGGATGAAACTCATCACTGGAATGTAGTGATAAAAGGATATAAACTATTCAAAAGAAACAGACATAACAAAAGAGGAGATGGAGTTGCATTATATGTTAGATCATTTCCCTCTCTACAAAGATGCACACAAGAAAGGATGAAAGCCTTCCAGAATGCATATTGTTCAACATAAAAGGAAAAAAAGAATGACATTGCCATAGGTGTATACTACAGGCCACCCAACCAAGCAGAAGAAATAGATGAACTTTTTGCTAATCAGTTAACCAATGTATGTAGGAAACACACCACAATAGTAATGGGGGACTTTAACTATCCTGACATAAACTGGGGGACAAACTCTGCAACAAGTGGGAAATCGAACAGATTCCTGACCCATCTAGCTGACAACTTCATCACCCAAAAAGTAAAAAAGGCAACCAGAGGGACAGCTATACTAGATCTTATTCTTACCAACAGCAAAGAAGTGATAGAAGGAATTAAAGTTGCAGGAACCTTAGGGGAGAGTGACCATATTATATTAGAATTCAATATAAAAGAGACACAAGCATCAGAACATAATCAAACCAGTGCCTTAGACTTTAAAAGAGCTGATTTTAACAAACTCAGAGAGAGCTTGGGAAGGATTCCATGGATGAAAATCTTAAAGGGGAAATCAACTCAAGAAGCTTGGGAAACTCTGAAAAATACAATTATAAAAGCCCAGTCCAGTTCAATACCACTAAAAAAGAAAACCAAGAAAAAAACCAACATGGTTGCACAAAGAACTCTCAGACCAACTGAGAGAAAAAAAGGGATAAGTACAAAAAAATGGAAAGAGGGACACATAACTAAGGCAGAACACGAACAAATAGTCCGAACTTACGAAGATGAAGTTAGGAAAGCTAAGACTTTGAATGAAGTAAGACTTGCAACAAATGTAAAAAACAATTTTAAAAGTTTCTTTCAACACATAAAAAACAAGAAAAAAGACAAAGAAGCAATTGGCCCACTAATGGAGAAGATGGCAAAGAAGTAACAGGCAGTAGAGAGAAAACAAAACTGCTTAATTCATACTTTGCATCTTCACACAAAAAGAAAACAATGCTCAACTTACCAAAAACAGAACTGTAAATGATTAGGAATGCAAATCACTTAAATATGAGCCAACAGTGTGCAGCAGTAGCCAAAAAATCCAATGCAATCCTAGGCTGCATTAATAGACGGACAGAATCAAGATCACATGAAGTTCTAGTATCGCTTTACTAAGCCTTACTAAGACCACACTTGGAATACTGTATCCAGTTCTGGTCAGCACAATATGAAAAAGATGTTGACACTCTGGAAAGAGTGCAGAGAAGAGTAATAACAATGATTAGGGGGCTGGAGGCTAAAACATACGAAAAATGGTTACAGGAACTGGGTATATCTAATCTAACGAAAAGAAGGATTGGGGAGACATGATAGTAGTGTTCCAATATTTGAGGGGTTCCTACAAAGATGAGAGAGTCAAACTATTTTCCAAAGCACCAAAAGGCAAGACAAAAAGCAAAGGATGGAAACTAACCAAGGAGAGAAGTAACCTAGAACTAGGAGAAATTTCCTAAGAGTGAGAGCAATCAACCACTGGAACAACTTGCCTTCAGAAATTTTGGGTGCTCTATGACTGGAGGCTTTCAAAAAGAGACTAGATAATCATTTATCTGAAATGGTATAGGGCAGTGATGGTTAACCTTTTTGGTGCTGAGTGCCTAAAGTGTGCACACGCACGAATGCACGCGTGCGTGCACGAACCCCCAAAATGCAATGCAAGCACCCCCGCGCATGCGCCCTGCCCCCCCATGCATGCGCCCTGCCCCCGTGCATGTGTGCACATTCCCTGCGCATGCACGTGCATCCCCGTGCATGTGCCCTGCCCCCCCATGCCTTCGCCCTCCCCCCGTGCCCCGTTTTGGGCCTGGAAAGCCTCCTGCACCAACCTGGAAGCCAAAACACGGTGGCCAGCTACTTATAGCACTTATAGCAATAGCACTTAGACTTATATACCGCTTCATAGTGCTTTACAGCCCTCTCTAAGCGGTTTACAGAGTCAGCATATTGCCCCCAACAATCTGGGTCCTCATTTTACCCACCTCAGAAGGATGGAAGGCTGAGTCAACCTTGAGCCGGTGAGATTTGAACCGCCGCAGCTAGCAGTCAGCTGAAGTAGCCTGCAGTGCTGCACTCTAACCACTGCGCCACCTCGGCTACTTCCGGGCTTTGTTGGTGCAGCTGGGCACGACTCTGCCCTGAGACACTGGCCTGCTGGCGCTGCCTCTATGATGGCGCGAACGGCCTGCTGCTGCAGCTTCTTTGCCGGCGCGAGCCCCTCCCCCCGCACCCCATTTTGGGCCTTGAAAGCCTACTGCACCAACCTGGAAGCCAAAATGGGGCACCGGGGGGGGGGGGCTCGCACCAACAAAGAGGCTGCGGCTACAGGCCATTCGCACCGGCAAAGAGGCTGCGGAGGTAGGCCGTTCATGTCAGCAAAGAGGCTGCAGCAGCAGGTTGTTCATGTCGGCAAAGGGGCCATTGGCGGCAGGCTGTTTGCGCTGGCAAAGAGGCTGCGGATGCAGGCCGTTCGCACCAGCAAAGAGGCAGTGGCGGCAAGCCAGTGTCTCGGTGCGGAGTCGTGCCCAGCTGCACCAACAAACACGAACCCCCAAAATGCAATATGAACGCTCCCCCGCATGCGCCCCACCCCCAGCCATGCACCCCTCCCCGTGCATGTGCCCCACCTCCCGCGCATGCGCGGCAGAGGCCCAAAGACCAGCTGACCGGCAGGAGGCGTGCGCACATGCACGGTGGAGCTGGGCTGGGGCGACGGCTGGCGTGGCCGCAGAGAGGGCTCTACGTGCCACCTGTGGCACGCGTGCCATAGGTTCGCCATCACGGGGTATAGGGTCTCCTGCTTGAGCAGGGGGTTGGACTAGAAGACCTCCAAGGTCTCTTCCAACTCTATTATTCTATGTTCAGTATTGCAGATATGCAGAGACTCTGATAAACAATTCAGGAGAATGTTGCAATACACACCCACTCGATAGGAAAAGCTCCAACATATTTGAATATTTTTATAATAGAGTCATCTCTGGCGAAATGGGCAGCATACAAGTTTAATAAATTAAAATAAATATTTAAATAAAAAGAAAAAATAATAAGAAAATTTTTTATCAGAAGGGGCATTGGTCTTACCTGATACGCTCCTTCTCGTGGGGTGGAGATAGCATCCAGGCATGGGTTGACCTCGTCCGTTCAGCCTATAGGACTGAGTCTTTCAAAGATGTGAAGCTCTGCCTCTGTTGCCAGGACACCCAGCTTTGGCGAAGGCAGATAGATAGACTCGATGTATGGAACAGCTGCAAAATGGCTCCCTCGAAACTCACCACCGACAACCGTGGCAGGACTCCTCTTAGAGAACGTGGACCAGACAGCTTGTGGGTGGGGCTGGATGCTATCTCCACCCCACGAGAAGGAGCGTATCAGGTAAGACCAACACCCCTTCTCCATAGTGGGTGGAGCTATCATCCAGGCATGGGACATACCAAAGCAGTCTGTCCAGTGGGAGGGCTAGGTCTGGTCCAAGGCCCTTTAGTCCGAGATGACCCGTTGCAGCACACGACGATTGAATGCAGCATCCGCCGAGGCAAAAACATTAATTTTATAGTGGCGGATGAAAGGAGATGGGGAAGCCCAGGTGGCTGCCCTGCAGACCTCCTCAATCGAAGCTTGCGTCGACCAGGCCACCGATGTTGCCGCATTGCGCGTCGAGTGAGCCGTCGTGGTAAGGATTGCAAGTCGTATGCCCTGGCTATGGTGCCCCGTAACCATTGTCCGACCGTGGACGGAGTCACCTTGTGTCCCAATGTTGATGGAAGGAATGAGACAAAAAGTGCCTCTGACTTCCGTAATGTAGCCGTCCTCTTCACATAGATTCGCAGAGCTCTCCGAACGTCCAATGTGTGCCATTTACGTTCTAGAGGGTGGGATGGGTTAGGGCAAAAATTGGGAAGGATAATCTCCTGTGCCCGGTGGAACCAGGAGTTGATTTTTGGGATGAAAGAAGGGTCCCAGTCGGAGGACGACTCTGCCCGAATGAAATACGCAGAGGTCTGCACGGACCGAAAGGGCCGCAATCTCTGATATTCTCCTTGCGGAGGTGATGGCCACCAGGAAAGCCACCTTACAGGTAAGGTGGCGAAGAGATACCGTGCGCAAAGGTTGATACGGAGCCCCTGTCAGGGAGATGAGAACCTTGGACAGGTCCCAGGTAGGATACCTGCGGACAGGTGGACACAGGTTCATCGCCCCTCGGAGGAATCGTCGTATGGTGGGGTGTTGAGACAGAAACTCAAGAGAGCCACAAGACAATATGGATGACAGCACCGCCACCTGCCTCCTGATGGTATTTGGAGTTAAGCCCTTGTCCAGCCCCTCTTGTAGGAAATCTAGGAGCTGCGCTATTGACAATTGAACTGGAGAACAGCCCACCCAGGAACACCAGGAGCAGAACGCCTTAGCAATAGCAATAGCAGTTAGACTTATATACTGCTTCATAGTGCTTTACAGCCCTCTCTAAGCGGTTTACAGAGTTAGCATATTGCCCCCAACAATCTGGGTCCTCATTTTACCCACCTCAGAAGGATGGAAGGTTGAGTCAACCTTGAGCCGGTGAGATTTGAACCGCTGAACTGCAGCTAGCAGTCAGCTGAAGTAGCCTGCAGTGCTGCACTCTAACCACTGCGCCACCTCGGCTCTTTTCAGGTGGCTGAGTAAATGTGCTCAGTGGAGGGCCTCCTAGAGGTCTGGATAGTCCTGATAACCCTGGAGGAGATGTTTCGGCGCCTTAGGGCACACCGCTCAAGCGCCAGGCGGTCAGTTGGTACCACCGGGGATCCAGATGTACCAATGCCCCCTGGCTTAGCGATGACTTGATCTGCGGGATCCTCCAGGGTGGGGCTACCGACAGAGATTTCAGGTCGGCAAACCAGGCCCTCCTGGGCCAATGAGGTGCCAGGAGCAGAACCTCCGCTCTCTCCTCCAAGATCTTCCTGATGACTTTGGGGAGGAGAGGGAGCGGAGGAAACGCATACAGGAGTCCCGGTGGCCATTTGCAGCAGAGGGCGTCGACTCCCTCCACTCCCTGGGTCTTGTAGCGCGTGAAGAACCTCGGCAGTTGGGCATTCTCCGGGGTGGTGAAGAGGTCGACCTCTAGGAGGCCGAATCGGCTGGTCAAGTCCTGGAAGATGGACTGGTGCAGGCGCCACTCTACCTGATTGATGGTCGTCCGGCTGAGCCAGTCTGCCTGCACGTTGGACTCCCCGGAGATATGTGCTGCCGAGATGGACAGGAGGTGACGTTCTGCCCACAGACCCAGTCTCTTGGCCTCTCACATTAGGGATCGGGATTTGGTGCCCCCCTGCCGGTTTATGTGGGCCTTTGTGGTCACATTGTCCTTGAGCACTAGGATGTGCTTGCCAGACGTCAGATGACGGAGCTGCCTTAGAGCCAAATAGACCACTCATAACTCTTGTCGGTTGATGTTGAGTTTGGCTTCTGCATTGGACCATCGGCCTTGGGCCATGTCCGACTGAGCGGGGGCTCCCCAGCCTGAGAGGCTGCCATCTGTGGTGACCACGAGTCTCTGGGGCTCCTGAAAGAGACACCCTTTTGAAATGGTGGCTGATGTCCACCAGAGAAGGGAACGGCGAACCTCCGATGGAACTGGGACCCTGACTGCTGAGGAAGCGCGTCCCAATCTCTGAAATGGCAAAAGAAACCACTGAAGGTCTCTGGAGTGTAGGCATGCCCAAGGTGTGATTGATATATTAGAAATCATTTTGCCCAGGAGCGTTGAAAGCAATTTTAGAGGAACCGAGCGTTGATGTCGGATTACGGATATCATTTTTCTGATACTATCCTGGCGCTCCTGGGAAAGGTACACCCTACACTCCAGAGAATCCACAATGGCTCCTAGTTGAGTCAGACGGGTACAGGAGGATAGGTGGCTCTTTTCCATATTAATGGAAAACCCGTGGTGTCTGAGGATGTTTATGGTTACCTGGAGATCCCTCAGTGCTTGAGGCTCAGAAGGAGACTAGATTAAAATATCATCCAGGTAACATTGGACACGCACGGGTATACTTCTGAGGTGAGCCGCCACCACTGACAATACTGTGGTGAAGACCCTGGGGGCAGAGGAAAGACCAAACGGGAGGGCCCTGTATTGATAGTGCACACCTGCATAACAAAATCAGAGATATTGGCAATGTAAAGGCCGGATCGGGATATGCAGGTATGCCTCCGTTAGGTCTATCGAGGCGAGGAAGTCGCCCCTCCGGACGCCGTCCAGGATAGTTGCCAGTGAGTGCATCTTGAACCTTCTATATCGAATATGTCAGTTCAGGCGTTGAAGGTTGAGAATAGCTCTCCACCCTCCTGAGGATTTGGGGACTACAAAAAGAATCCAGTAGAACCCCTGCCCTAGCTGGTCCTCTGGTACCCACTTGATAGCCCTGATGTCCAGCAGGTTCCGAATGGCCGAATTCATGAGGGCCTGCTTGTTATTGTTTTTGGAGACAGGGCAGCTGATGAAAAACCTCGGTGGGATGGAGAGAAATTCTAGGGAGAGGCCTGATCTTACAGTCTCCCTGACCCACTCGTCTGATGTAATTTCCTCCCATCTGTCAGCGTATAGGGCCAGACGACCACTGATGGGAGGCGTGGATGGAGACTCACTTGGCGCATCGGAAGGGGTGCCCCCGCCACCCCGAAATGGCCGCTTATAGTGTCTTCCCCTGCCTGATTTGTCTGGCATCTGTCTCTGTCTGGCCCCATACTGACCTTGGGGTCTTGGGTACCCAACTGCAGACTCGGGGGCCCGAAAAGACCACCGCTGGTATGGCGCAGAGTGGTAAGAGCCCTTCCTAGAGAAGGAGGGCAAGACCTTCCGTTTGTCCCTGGACTCAAAAAATCGGTTCCAGGGACTCGCCGAATAGGAACTGACCCTTAAAGGGGGCTGAGGCCAAGCACCATTTATGGCGGGTATCCGCCTGCCAGTGTCAGAGCCAGTGCATCCGACGTGCTACCACATTGGACCCTATGGCTCTGGAGGCAAATCTGGCCGCTTGAAGAGTGGCATCTGCAGAAAATTGGCCCGCCACCAGGAGTTTATTTATATCCTGGTGGGCCCGAAGGTCAGTGGCCGGGATTCTGTCCTGGAGTTGCCTCAGCCAGATAAGGGAGGTGCGCATAAAAAAGTGGGCCGTGGTGGACGTGCACACCGCCCAGGCCACCGTCTGGTGTGTCTTCAGGAGGGCTTGTTCAGTCCTCCTGTCCTCCGGCTTAAGTAGCTCCTCTGGTTCACCTGGCAAGGTGGTTTACGAGTGGAGGGCCGCCACCAGAGCATCCATTGCCGGAGGTTGGAGAGGAGCCAAAAGCTCAGAAGCCACGTTATAGAACCTGCGGTCGGCCGCTGATGGTGCGGGGCCGGCTGCAGGAGAGTGCCACTGACGTTGTACTGTGTCCACAAAAATTTGCGGTGAAGGGATGACCTCCATCTCCGCTGTTGGTTCTGCAAAGAGCGTGTCGGCGTGGACCACCGAATGCTCCGATGGGGCCGTAGTAGGGGCCCCGAGGTTGGCCATGGTCTTGGCCTTAAACAAAAGCGATTTAAAGAGGCCCGGTTGAAAGAGGCCTGTGTTCGCTGGTGGTTCAGGTAAGATGCCCTCATCCTCAGAGAGGTCTAGATCCCAATGACCCTCCACTTCCGAGATGTCCGACCTGGATCCTTCCGAGTGATCCAGCAACTCCTGATCTGGCAGCATGGGTCTGGAGTCTGGGCCCGACACCAATAGGATCCGCGAGTGTGGATAAGGCAGTTCCGATGGCGCAGAAGATGGTCTGCCAAGTTGTTTGAGCCCAGCCTCAATTCCTTGGCGGATAGCTTGGGCAATGATGGACTGCATGTCTGCCTGACCTTGCACGTTGGGTGGAGGGACCGCTGCAGGCGGCATGGCGGAGGGCCCTGGACTGACCGGGTCCCCGATCTGCTCGTGGAGAGCCCCCGCAGAGCCCAACATTAACATCCCCGATGGATAAATTGGGGTTATCGAGAGATAAGGA
This sequence comes from Thermophis baileyi, assembly GCA_003457575.1. Taxonomy (NCBI): domain Eukaryota; kingdom Metazoa; phylum Chordata; class Lepidosauria; order Squamata; family Dipsadidae; genus Thermophis; species Thermophis baileyi. The sequence continues at coordinate 1,232,125 of QLTV01001123.1, forward strand.
CTCTGTACTTATCTGCAGATCACCCCCGAGGGGCAAACTGTTGTCCAGCCCCCGCGGTTGGATGTTTCTTGTGGATTGAGAGCAGAGCTTCTGTAAGGCTCTGTCACTGCAACGCTCGTCCCGTTCGGCCGCCTTGGAGGTAGAGGGCTTAGATGAGCGCCCTGGATTTCCCTCCTGGGCTCTGTGGTGGCCCTGTGAGGAACTGCCAGGAATGGCCTCAGGCGGAGCCGGGGACACCGATTTCTTGTGTCTCTTGCCGCCTTTTGCCTTGGCTGAGGAGCCCGATTGATCAGCCATTGTTATTAATACCGGCAAGGGTTTCTGTAAAGAGGCCTGAAACCTCGTAAATTGGCCGCTCCCAAGAAAATGGCGTCTCGCCAATGTCAATCCTAGCCCTGGATAGACCAGAGGATCGTAAAATGGCCACGTTAGACAAAATGGCGCCTGCCGATGTCTGGCCGAGCCCTGAGAAGAAGCCTCGTAAAATGGGCGCTGATGCAAGATGGCTATTGGCCCTGTCGGACCTAGCTGGAGACTCGGCTGTTCAAGTTGACCAAAGGTGAGGTCTCAAATTCAGTCACACAGTGGTCAAACCACCGTTCAACGAGTGATCAGCTGTTGGGCGGCCTCATGACTGGGCGCGTAGCTGGCCGCCCTCAGTTGTAGGGCGGAACGTGCGCACAGCTATTTGGTGGCGGGAGATCGGCAGATAACCAGGGCTGCAGGTGCCGAACAGTTGCAGAGCAGCGGGCCGCTCGAGCGCGATAGCTCCTGTGATCTCTTCCTATGCTGCCCGACTTCTAGCCGTGTGCGGTAAGCTTAGGGAGCGCTAGACTCCTGTGGCCTGGTCACAAAGCGACCGCGGCAAGGCTGGGGGGGCGATAAATGGCCCGAAGAAGTTCCTGACAGCCCGTTGAAGTGCCACTATTGACGAAAGCCGGTGGACGCTATTGTGGTTGTGGAGCGCGAAGCTCCTGGCCACTACTGCTCGCCTCAGTATGAGAGGGCCAAAGCCCGAACTAGAAGCCTGATCCACCGATGAATTTGGAGTGCGGAAGCTCCGGTGGCAGCGGGAGGTTAAGAGGCCTCCCTTGGGAAAATGGCCACCTGTCAGGCGTGAGGCATGGCTGCCGCGGCTGGAGCCAAAGTTCGTGCCGCCGTCGACCCAGCGACTTGGCCGGATGTTAGGGAGTCGGCTGGGGAACTCACTATTAAAGTTGGTAAAATAATTGCAGTTCAGATGCAACTGGAACGATTCGAAGTAGTTAGATCAAAGCCAGCTCAGAAGCAACAGGCACTGGAGCAAACAACCACACGTCCGTCCAGTCTGAGGACTGAGTCAAAGCTGGGTGTCCTGGCAACAGAGGCGGAGCTTCACATCTTTGAAAGACTCAGTCCTATAGGCTCAACGGACGAGGTCAATCCATGCCTAGATGCTAGCTCTACCCACTATGGAGAACATCTGAATACTAACACTAACCCTATAAGATTAATTTCTTCATGGAGATAAACCATGAAAAAAACCAACTACAGGTAGTCCTCGACTTACAACAGTTCATTTAGTGACCAAAGTTACAACAGCACTGAAAAAAGTGAATTATGACCATTTTTCATACTTACAATTATTGTGGCATCCCAATGGTCATGTGATCAAAGTTCAGACGCTTGGCAACTGTTCATATTTATGACAGTTGCAGTGTCCTGGGGTCATGTGTTCACCTTTTGTGACCTTTGGACAAGCAAAGTCAATGGGGAAGCAACATTGACTTATCAACTTTGTTACTAACTTAACAACTGTAGTGATTGCCTTAACAAATGTGTCAAGAAAGGTCATAAAATAGGGCAAAATTCACAACAAATGTTTCACTTAGAAACAGAAATTTTGGTCTCAATTGTGGTCATAATTCGACGACTACCTGTACTTTTAACTGACCTAGTCACTTAATCATTAATATTTTGAATAGCTTCCATTAACTTTCAGTCTATTTCCAAGATGATTTCAAGTGTTAATGTCTGCATTTAACACCATAATTATAATTAACAAAAATAACTTTAGCTGTAAACTTGACAGACTTGAATGTTAGATGCTACTTGAAGAGTTGCTAAGTAGTCTAGTAGCACTTTAAGTGTCAAATTTTTCCTTTTATTTCAATGTAATTACATCAAGCTTATACACATCCTTGTTCATATAGAATTAACAATTCTAAGAAAGACTGTGTATATTGACAATTGGTTGCTTTTTGTTATGAAACTACTACCATTAATGACCTTCTTTAAAGAAAAAAACAATTAAGCCTTAATACAATTTATGTCTATATACTTAAAGATAAAGAGATAAAGATTAGAGAAATATAACTCATTCTTCCCACATATTATTACAGTGTATGGGCTACCACACACAAATGTGATAGCATTTAATTTTACAAATGTTTACTATTGAAGAAAAATGTTAAATATTGTCACAGTCTAGTTAAATTATGCCAGGCTGTCTGAGGAACATTTATCTGGATTTTTAAGGAGGGCTAAACTGCGTTATTCTGCAATCCTGGGGAAGCATATCAGATATCCAGTAATTGTAAAATATATCAGCTAGAAATTCAAAGATTGTTCTTGCCACTAAATATTGCAACTTAAGATTTTGGGGTGAAATATATTAAGTATGAACACATATTTATTTTCCCAACATTTATATTTACAAAGCCTTGGTAGAGGCATAGTAGAGGGAGCATGATTCTGCATGAATCCTTTCAGCTGCTCATCTCTCTTTATGACTGCAAACAAGACAATGCTCTTGTGGATAGGTCCTACTTTGATTTCATTCCCAAGATACTAAGCACTAATTAATAATTCATGAAAGCTGTTTTTACAAATATTGTTAACTTATCGTGTGGCATGTTCCATGTAAAAAATTCACCAAGAATCATCTCAGTTTATATGCTACCTGAAAGCCTAAACTGCTGAGAAACTGCTATTTCTCAACCATGCGATACTTCATAGGAAGAAAAAAGATGAGCTAGAAATTGCAAACCAAACTATAGTCTAGCTTTTATCTTCATCTTTTTTTCTTTTAGTTTAACAAATCTCATTTGTAACTATGAATTCAAAATTGATCTATGACAATGGAAGTACAGTATTATAGAAAAAGTGCTTTTGCTGAAAAAAGATTCTAGTACAGTTAAATGTACTGAAGTAAATGATGACTCTAAAATGTTCCACAAAGATTATGTCTGTTTTCATTCTTATGAAGTTCACATAAATATCATCAATTAACTACTATTATGTTTGTTATTTTTAGATGAATTGTAATACAGAATTCCTTTTTTTAAAGAGCGATGCAATATCTCACACTAGTTAGTCAGGCCAAGCTGTCTGAGGAACATTTATCTAGGTCTTTAAGAAGGACTAAACTGTGTTTTACATTATTCACAAGATTACACAGAAAAACCTGGCTTAGTTATTAACTATAATTTCCTGTCTAATGATTAGACAGTACAGATATGCAAAGCATTCTGAACATGAATCTTCAATATATGGAACTGTACTTTTGGGCGTCTGGATCTCTGTGTGTTTCAGAAGGAACTGTTAAGGGACAAACAGTGGGAAAAGCCAAGGACATGAGCAGAGTGGTTAAGGACAGACAAAGAAATAAAAGTGCTAAAAAGATTGGAGAGGGGATTGGTGAGCTGGTTGAATATAATCTGTTTAAAACAAAGGACACTGACAGTGGTAACTCACAGAGTTATATGAGGAAGGAAAGCACAAAGGAGATTAGAAAGAGGTAAGGGTGATGTACTCCTAATCATTCCATAAGACACTTCCAGGTATTATTTTTTTTATCTGAAACCTGGAATAAATAGTGTGAGCTACTTAGAGCCATGTATGTAAGATGGGCAGCTATATAAATTGAATGAATGGATGGATGATGAATGAATGAATGAATATCTAGGTTTTGATTCTGCCAAACAGTAGTTCACATGAAATGGTTCAGCTGAACTTCCAAAACAATTCATTTCCCATTTCATGTACACTCATACTTGGAAACGTGATAACTGAAATTAGTATTTTAATGTAAGAAACAAGATTAATTTATAATCAAAAAGATTCAGAGAACTGAATTTACATTTTACAAAAAATAAATTAAGAAAATATTATGAGCTTAAATAAATATACCAAATCAAGTCTACATTTTGTTTCAATTTTAAGAACAGATCTAACAAAACCAATAATCTGTGGAAAATACTGTACAACCTACCCCAATACAACTCCGAAATATACCTTATTCACACAATGGAAAAAATCTAATTAAGAAATGTCTAGAGCTGAAACTGAGATTCCATTTTCAAATATATACTTATATATTTGAAAAAATAAATAAATTGCCGAGTGACCAGAAAATGTCAGCCTGTAGACAGAAATACCCATTAGTTCAGCAAATGTAATGATAGAAATAGAAATAGAATAACAGAGTTGGAAGGGATCTTGGAGGTCTTCTAGTCCAACCCCCTGCTTAGGCAGGAAACCCTACACCACTTCAGACAAATGGTTATCCAATATCTTCTTAAAAACGTCCAGTGTTGGAGCACCCACAACTTCTGGAGGCAAGTTGTTTCACTGATTAATTGTTCTGTCAGGAAATGTCTCCTTAGTTCTAAATTGCTTCTCTCCTTGATTTGTTTCCACCCATTGCTTCTTGTCCTACCCTCAGGTGCTTTGGAGAATAGCTTGACTCCCTCTTCTTTGTGGCAACCCCTGAGATATTGGAACACTGCTATCATGTCTCCCCTAGTCCTTCTTTTCATTAAACTAGACATACCCAGTTCCTGCAACCATTCTTCATATGTTTTAGCCTCCAGTCCCCTAATCATCTTTGTTGCTCTTCTCTGCACTCTTTCTGGAGTCTCAACATCTTTTTTACATTGTGGCAACCAAAACTGAATGCAGTATTCCAAGTGTGGCTTTACCAAGGCATTATAAAGTGGTATTAACACTTTACGTGATCTTGATTCTATCCATCTGTTTATGCAGCCTAGGACTCTATTGGCCCTTTTGGTGGCTGCCACACACTGCTGGCTCAGATTTAAGTGATTGTCCACTAGAACTCCAAGATCCCTCTCACAGTTACCACTATTGATCCAGGGCAATAGAGAAGATGT
>QLTV01001123.1:1243272-1270206 GCA_003457575.1 Thermophis baileyi
TGTTGCAAATACATCTCCTTACAATAAAAAAGTCTTTCATTTTTCCTCAAACACTTTTATTGGAATTTTCATATTGAATTCTACCATACTCATGGAAAACCTGTATCTGCTGTTGCATAAATCTGGGTACAGGTAGTCCTCGACTTACAACCATTCATTTAGTGACCGTCTGAAGTTACAACAGCAGTGAAAAAAGCGACCAAATTTAGACTCTTGGCAACTAGCATGCATTTATGATGGCTGCAGTGTCCCAGGGTCATGTGATCACCTTTTGTGACCTTCTGACAAGCAAAGTCAATGGGGAAGCCAGATTCACTTAACGACCATGTTACTAACTTAACAACTGCAGTGATTCGCTTAACAACTCTGGCAAGAGAGGTTATAAAATAGGACAAAACTCACTAACAACTGTCTTGCTTAGCAATTGACATTCTGGACTCAATTGTGGTTGTAAGTAGAAGACTGCCTGTATTTGCATGGTAGATATAACAAACTAACACCCTGTCCCTTAAACCCTTGGAGCATTAAGTTTTTATTTTGCCTGCATAGCTGGTTAGAATGTATGTTACAGTGCTTTTAACAATTATCCCAGCTCCTCTGAGGCCACATTATTCTCCTCACAGAGAAGGAATTGGAGGATAATGACAATTAGTCAGCCATGCCAATATCCCACTACAGGGAGTCCTTGGTTAATGATCCCTCATTCAGTGATTGTTTAAAATTACGATAGAAGAAATGACCACACAGATCCTTTTAATAACTCAACTACTGGATAATAATAAAGAAAGAAATGACTCATATTTACAGATTACACAGTTTGATCCTGCATATTAAGAATTCTGAACAGTGACTAAAAACTTATCCCATAGTGGAAACCTTTTTTAAAATACAAGCTGTATTTTAAAATACAAGCTGTGGTTTCCTGGACTGTAGCAAGCCAGCCCAGTAAACCACAGACCAGTTATATCAACCCTGAACCAAGTGAAAGTGATGTGCAGTAACTATTGAAGCATGGGTATGTTTGCTTCTATGGACATTTTTGAGCTAGCGATCCATATTTAATTCAATATGATCATTTTTATATATGGATTATTTTTTGTGACAATTATGATTCTCTTCTGTTATAATAGTTCAGGGCAGCTTATAAAAATACTATTAAGATTATTAATAGAAAGAGAAAGCAGAACTGATATTTAAAATCAAATCCGAATGTGCAAAATGGTTCATACATGAATTAACCTATGAAGAAAACAGCGGTTTGTGCCTGAATTGAAATATATACATTTGGACTGGCTGTAGAACAACAAAATGGTGTCATTTTGCTCTGGATACAGATTAAAATGTAAAAGTATTCTGGGCAAAACTGTTTTGGTGGGAGGAGGAAGAATGTGAAAAAGTCAAGGACACCCATGGTTTTAGGACCCGAGGAGAGGGAAGGGAGGGAGAGAAAAGAAGATGCTAAGTTGACAGGCGGGTAAGCCAACTGGTAGGACATCTTGAGTTTGCACATCTGAGGAATAGCAAGGAAGGAAGAGGAATGAAGACAATGGGAAGATTGGGCAAATGGGATAAGACGTATTATGTGCCTCTGAGGAAAGAACAGGACGGCATGGAGACCCAGCCTTACCCTGTTTGCCATATATAAGCATTTAGGGATATCTTCAGGTTTTGTTTTGGGCCAAAACTAGGAACAAAAAAGTTTTGGATTTTGTTTCTTGTGAACCATGGCAAACTGGAATAGTACAGCAAGATCTCCATAATATAATGTCTTGGTTTCAGGTTCAAAATAATTTTCTGTTTCAGGCACACTTCTAATAAAAGAGCACCATATTAAAAATGCACAACAGGTATTATGGCAATGATAGTCCTATGAGTCCCTTGCAACTAAACTACCATTATAAACTGCAATAAACTATAATTTATTAAGCCGCCATAAGCTACAGATGGTCTATCAGTGATTATTTTAACTTATGACAGCACTGAATGGGTGGTATTTCCAACCATTCCAAAATTCCGGCCATTGCAGCATTCCCATGGTCACGTGATTCCAATCTGGATACCCAGCTCGCAATTACAACACTGTAGCATGGCACATTAGCATGGATTGGCAACAGGTTTTTGTTGTTTTTCTATGTTTTAACTGGTGGTGTTTTATAGTTTTTAAAATGATTTTATATGTCTTAACCTTTGATTAGAAGCTGTCCAGATTTGGCTGAAAGATGGGCAGCTACATAAATGTTTAAACAAACAAACAAACAAACAAACAAACAAGTCACATTTGCAACCTTCACTGAGGCTTCTGACAAGTAAAATCAGTGGAGAAGTCACTTTTGTACATTTTACCCCAGTTGGTATCAGATTATGCCTGGTCTGGAAAGCAATCAGTATACTTTGGAGTGTCCCTACTCCTCACTTTTTGGTGAATCCTGGGCCAGTTTAAACTTCCAGATTGTTTTTCAGAGCCATCACATGAAGAACCTATATTATAATACTTTTCAAGTTACTAATACTTGTGTCATCAAAGCCAAGTGCCTCTCCTTCAGGTAGCTAAAACAGATAAAAAACCTCCTTGCCATAGATATTATATTAAGCTATCTAGCATCAATGCTAGATCCAGGATAACCCTCAAAACTGGAAACTTGATTGTTAAGGAGAACTACAACCCTACACAGAAAAAGTTTATGTTCCCAATCCTGGTTGATTTATATACATGGAACTACACGTTTGCATTAATCTTGCATGATACAAAGTAGTACCAAGTGCAACAGTATAGTCTTAATTAATAAGACATGGCACATACCACCAAAGTAGATTTTCCTGCGAACAGTCAGTAGCACCTGTCCATTTCGTGCAGCACTTGTCATTAAATCCAGAACTTGCTTATGTGATTTCCCTTTCACTGGGATTCCATCAATGCATACAAGCTCATCAGCAGCACGGAGTCTACCATCTTTCTCTGCTGCTCCCAGTGGGATGATTGCTCCAATGTAGATCTAGAGCAATATGGGATAATTATAGACTCTAACACAAAATAAAGAAAACAGGTCTGACCTATGTCTGAGTTAGTCAGAATCCCACATATCATTATGTTTAAAAATGAAGTATATGTATATACTTGTGATAAGTTGTAACCTAAACTGAAGGTGGATAAATAAAATAAAATTTCAGATAACTAAATATGTAATTCATAGATCAAAGTCTTAGACTTTACAAGAACCTGTGCACCAAAATCCAGAAAATTATTTCTAACTGTGATTTGTTTGTAAACAGATGACATCAGTAAATACAATATAATGTATAGACCAGTGATGGCGAACCTTTTTCTTCTTGCGTGCCAAAAACGGGAGTGCATGCGTGCGCTAGCACGTGTGTGTGCCGGCACACAACCCCCCCCCATGCACGCCACACTGCGCATGCCCACATCCCCGCTCATGCATCCCCCCTCCATTGGGCTGTTTTTAACCCTCCGGAGGCTTCAGGGAAGTCCGTTTTCCAAACTTCCGGTTTGCCCGTTGGGCCGTTTTTCGCACTCCGGAGGCTTCAGGGAAGCCTCCTGGAGCCTGGGGAGGGCGAAAATGGCATTCCCCAAGGCCGAAAATCAGCTGGCCGGCGCGCGCATGCGCACTGGAGCTGACAGGGCAACACCTCACGTGCCCTCAGATATGGCTCCGCGTGCCACCTGTGGCACGCGTGCCATAGGTTCGCCATCACGGGTATAGACTGTCATTTAAGTTGAATTTAAAATGTGATAATGATCTGTGAAAAAAGCCGTATCACCTGTCTTTTATTTTTATCATTTAAAAAATTAGAATGAAGGGAGCATATTACAATCCAAAATACCAACCTTTAATATTTTTATTTGCAGGAATACTTTGGAGTTCCACAAATTCTCATTAAGGAGTGTAGATGTGCTAGTGTATGCTGTGGTATCCAAGAATTTTGAAATTGCTAAATACTCACAATGGCAATTATATTATGAATAAACAGATCTTCCATGGCAGCCATTTTGTGAGGGTGCCCATCAGATGATCTTTTTTTTTTAAATAAGTTTTTATTTTATTTTATAGTGTACAAAAATTCCAATTTCAATTGAACAGTATGTTGTCTGGTATTAATATCAATTATATTAACATTAATAACAGTAATAATCTTACTACTTGTTTAACCAAGTTAATGTATCTTCCTTATATCACTAATCCTTTCATATATTTCCCTGTTTCTAGCTCCTGTTTTTGTCAGCTAGCCATTGATAAAATGAGTCCCAAGTCAAAAAATATTCAGTTTCTTTCTTTTCCTTAATTGTAAGTGTTAGCTTATCCATTTCAGCACATTCTAATATTTTTCTAATCACATCTTCATCTGTTGGGATCTCTTCACTTTTCCATTGTTGTGCAAATACTATTCTCGCTGCAGTCAATACATGTAAAATCAGATATATATTCCCCTTGTTATACTTGTCTGGTAAAATGCCCAACAAAAATGTCTCTAATTTCAGATCTATATGTTGTTTTATCATTTTTTCAAGCCATATTTTTGTCCAATATTCTTTCGCTTTTTGACATGTCTATCAGATGTTCTTAAAACCCCAAATGTGCCTCTGCTTCAGAAACAACAAGAGTGTGGAATCTATAATCCACGAGGAATCCTCAATCCTAGCCAATGTGAACAATTAATAGGAAAAGGAAGAGTTGTAGTTCAATATTCCAAATCTACATATTTGCCATCCTTGATCTGCAGGAAAATTTGTGCATGTCCCTCATAACTCACTATTGTTATGCAAAACTCTTGGAAAACATAATGGATCAATTTAAATCAAACCACCCGTTTTGCATTTGCAAAGTTTTATATTATACTGAAAAATGGCGATGTGGAATAACTGTAAGTACTCCTGACCTTTTCAGAGCAATGTTTCCCACTGTAGCATCTTACCATACATTGCAAAGCAGTATTTGAGTGTCAGGTAACATTTTGGAGCTGTACATGATGCAACCCTGTGTGTTTTGGGAATAACCACTTAAATCCCTCTCACATTCACACACACTGGAAATCGGTTCTGTTCATATATCAAGCTCTATGAATACTGGTTCTAATCTAGGAAACAGGACAGCAATACAGATAGTCCTCACTTAATAATTGCCTCATTTGGTAACTGTTCAAAGTTATGACTGTACTAAAAAACAAGTAAAAAACAAACAAAAATAAAACTCAATCAGTCTTCGGATTTATGAAGCATTTTTGTCTACTTTGTAGCATTTCTCTGCTCTTATTTTCACTTACTTATTCATTCTATACAAATGAATTCCTCAAAGAGAAAGACATGCCTCCCCATGGACCACACCTTCCTTTCCTTGATATCTCTGTGCTCACACAAACCTTCACCCCGTTTCCCTTGGCTTCCCTGCATTTGCACAGACCCACGGCTTCCTTTCCTCAGTGTCCCTGTGCTCACATTGATCCGTGCCATCCTTCCCTCAAGTCTTCCTGTGCTATCAACACATTGCAGCATTCCTCTCCCCCAGGGCCTCCTCCACACCATTCCTCTGCAGCACCCAAGCACTCCTTACCTGGGACTCCCACTGGTTTCTGCTTAACAACCTGCACATCTTGGAGTTATAATGGCAAATGGAGCTGCCTAGATTGCCATCACTAGATGATGTGGCCATCATGCTTTAGGATCACATCGCTTAGTGATGACAATTCCAGTCCCAATAGCTGTTGTAACTCAAAGACTAACTGTACTATTAACTACAACTGCAGTTGAAATGCTACTAGTAATACAAATTGGCAGTTTAAATCCTGCTATAGTACCTCAACATGGTGGGGATTGTTCCCGAGAAGAATGACCTAATGTCAAGAGTGTACACCAAGAGTAAGTATCCCCAGAAGGTCATCCCAGCTGCCCAGTTAAAGCATATATTGGGCAACAGAAATATTGGTAGATATTAGAGGCACATTATCACTTTACTGACCATCTCAGTCATTATTACATACTGTGTGGGAGAAGGCAATCTGAAAGCATTCTTGTATTTTATAAAGGAAACCACACAGATAGACAAGATAAAGAGGCTGACAATATAATGCTGGAGAAGACTGGATGTCATTCAACATGCTATTGAGAAAAGGAGAGGATCTCTTGGAGTATAAATAGTGTTTATGATGCAGCTAGATTAAAGCCTTCAGGATATCTAGCTGCTGATGTTCCCATGCAGAAAAAAGAAAATTCTTAAGCTGCAAAGACAATATCATAATGGAAACATGGAGCATTATTTAAAGTATCATCTGAAGAGTCAGGTTGTGGGCAGTCTTTTCTGGAGAAGACCTATCTATGATATTTCTAAGATAGACACTGACTTGTTGGCCCATAATCAATCAATTCAAATATAAAGTAATAAATATTTGACTTACTGACTGATCTGGACCATCTCCTCCAAGAACTCGGAAACCAAACCCAGATTCTTGCTTTCGAAGGAAAACATCTAAATCCTTTGTGTTTGGAGCTAGTAAAAATGGATGGGAAAGATATGTGTTAACAAGGGAGAACTATGTTTGGCCATTTAAAAACAGTATACACAAAAATTAAAACTAAATCATGTTATTCACTTAGAAGCAAATTACTTTCTAAAGATATTGTAAATAACATGGTTAACACACCTGCAAAATTAAATCATGAGTTAGAATGATTAACACTCCATCTGCAAAGCACAAACATTTGACAAATTCTGCCTGTTTGAACACACAGGATTTTTTAAATAAACAAGATCTTTTTTGGTCTTTATAGTAATTCAGCTCTAGAAGTTTCAAACTACCAACACATAGTTTGTTAGATCCATATAAAAATCAAACAAAATCTAATATAATATTTGTACAGGTAATCCTTGATTTACAATCACAACTGGACCTTGATTGGCATCATAAGTCGATGCAGTCATAAAATGAGATGTCATGTGACCACACTGATTTAGATGGCAATCCCAGGACTCTCCACTGTGGTCATTAATCAAGAATAGTGGGTCATTAAGTGTGTATTCATATTACATTTTTGTTGTACTTCTTTCACTATTTGTTAAAGTTTTTTTACATGATCTTTTCTTTCTTCTCTTTGGCAATGTATGTATCTTCATTAATATTACTTTTGTGTTTTGCTCCTTTTTTTATTAATTAAAGACTAATAAGTACCAATCCAATCCAAGTCCTTCCAGGCTTGTTCTCTCCCAGCCCTGAGCCTCAGTAAGGTGTCTTCCTGCAACTTCCCACACCCACCTATTTCCCCCTCATCTCTGCCCTTTGGCTACCATGCGCTCTGCCTTGCAGGGAGGCAAACATCCCCAGAACAGGCTCCATGTGGCTCTAGGGCTGCTTGCCACTTCCTGGGAAGCCTTACCTGTTCATTGCCACCCCAGCAAGTGTCAATAAGCATTCATTTGCCCAGATGCTTCCTCCTCCAATTCTCCGCACCAACCTTTCACCTTTTGTGCCTAGATGCTGTGGCCAAAACAGAAGCATCTCACTGCCTTTGCTGTTCTCTTTTTGGATCTGTGACTGCTATGCTACCCCAGTGTTCCAACTTCTCCTGGTTCCTTCAACATGGCTCCTCAGCCCACCACAGCAGTTTGGTACCAAGCGGCAGCCCCTATGAAACCCCCAGCAAGCATTTAATCACCCAGCTGCTTCTCTCCCAGGTCACCACAATGATCTTTTGCACACAGCCACCTTAGGTAAAGCAAAAGCAACTTTGCTGCCTTTTTGGACCCAGCTTCTCTTCCAAATGTTTTCTACATGTGACTCTCTGAGCGTTTGAAATGCTGTGCTTCATAACACAGTCCTGCCTTCGGAAAGCTACACTGTCTTTAAGACACTTTCCAAACACAAGACAGCTTTCTGAAGACAGTGCAGCTTTACGAAGAAAATCTTCAGAATGATAGCACAGCTTTACAAAGGCAACATAGCTTTATGAAGACAGTGCAACACTGAAAGGCTCAGAGAACCCCAAGTAGGAAATGTATAAAAAGAAGATAGCAAAGGCAACAAGGCGTTTCTGATTCAAGTGCTGGGAACAAAAGGTGAAAGGTCATTATATTTATTCCCATTACAGTATGTTCTCAACAAGAACAACAACCACAACTGTTACTTATTAATCGGACATTTCTGTATCGCCAACTACATGGACCCTAAAAATTTATTATTTTATGTTCCTAAGTAGCACAGTATAGGTAGTTCCCATTTAGCATCCACTATTGGAACCAGCAGCTCTGAGCTTAAGCAAAGTGATTATTAAGTGCAAAATCATGTGACCATGACTGTATTTTCTTTTTCCCCACTCTCCCAGCCTTTGGAATGCTCATCTGACACTGGGATAATTAGGCAAGGGAATTAATATTTGTATTTATAGTAACTGGAGATGAAGGGATTACAAGAGAGTAAACAATACGTCAGGCACCAGACAAAATGTACTGACTGTAATGGCAATTACATGATTGAGGGATAATGCGAATATTGTAAATGCGGCATTAGTTTTAAGGTTCTTTTTCAGGACCATCAGAAACTCGAATGGTTGCTGGAGGAGTCAGCTGATAAGTGAGGACTACTTATACTAACTACTCTTTTGCCCTACCTAAGGGGGGGGGCGACGAGGACTTAAAAAGCAAAAGAAAGCAAATTGTCTCCTTTCTTGGTAAGGTCACATCCTAAGAAAAAATGATTTCAGGGCAGGGAAGGATTAAACATGAATGATTGAAGAAATAAATTCTAAGCCTAATAGAATTTAGAAGACTATCTTCACTGAAAATGTTTTATTGTCAGCTGAATCATTTCATCTCCTGAATACATCTACAATTTGAGCCTTTATAGACAATACATTGAAGATGGTTTCAAAGCAATCACTTTCATCACAATAGATTTCAGAAGTTTAAAGCAATTTACTCTGACTGAATGCTATGTTACAGCTGGGAAATATGAATGCTGTAGATTAGTAAAATTAAAGCCACCTCTTTTAGGGATGAAATTGACAATGCAGAAATCAAAGTGTTTCCTTAAAAAAAAAGAAAAACAAAACAAAACCCTGGAGCAGCAAGTAACTCAAGTTTATGTACTCACGTTTATCTTCAAATAATATTTTAGATTTCAGATAAACTTCAGAAGGGTCAAGCTTTGGAGAAGACGACTTCACAGAAGTAGGTGGAAATGGCATTTGATGTGGAACAGGTTCACCAATGGCCTCTAAGCTTCCTGAATTTTCCTGCTTATTTATTTTCTGAAATAAATAAGATTCATATAAAATAGGTTGCAAAAATGAATATTAACTGTCTTAAACAAGTAAACAGAAAGATGAGCAAAACGTTCTGCAATAAAAACTTTATTGTCTTTTTAATGAGATTGGAACATCTCCTGAATTTCTCCTGAAATGTTCTAGTATTGCATCTTTCATTTTCTTATATTCTTCATTGAAACTTTAAATATGAATAATTAACTCATCCAATCTAACAATAGCAACATTGTGGCAGGATATGACGAAATATATTTCTGAGAAGATATCTCAATCTTGCATGTCATAAACTCCCAACAGATTTGTTTCCCAAAAAATGTAATTATACACAGATGAATTCTTACCATATAGTATACATCTACTGTAATCAGATAGCAGGATATACCAATGTATAGAATTCATAATTATGCACAAGACAAGGGGGAGAAATCTACACTATAAACAAGGTTTAGGTTGACTTATCAAAATATTTCCATGCCCTTATTTTGGTATTTTATATAACTTTCCTCTATTTCAGGCATCTGATGCAATGTAATGGAGATTGTATGCAAGCAAGTATATGAAGGGAGGTTGCAATCTGTCAGGATCAGGTGTCATTCTAACCAATCATTTAATCCAGAATTAAAGTCAGGGGAAAGTACTGACTCAATGTGCATTTTAGAGATGTAGCTGGGAGAAAGGGCATGGGATAGGGTAGACAGTGTTCTGGCCCCTAAATTGGCCAGCTCTGATGACTAGGTTGCAACAGGCTATGATTAGAGAGTAAGGAGGTGGAAGGATACAGCTGAAAATTTGCCAGCTTTGACTCGGGTGGGTTCCAACTTACCTCGCTGCCGGTTCGCTCCCTCCCTCCCGTGCCACATGCGCAGCAACAGGTTGAGGCACCCGCATGACCGGAAGTGATTTTACAACTTTTTTTGGGAGGTGGTTGCTAAATGAATGTGGCAGCCATAAGTTTGAATCCATTCATTTGGTTAGGCATTTATTGTGGAAAGGCCATCCACACATTACGTTATACCAGTGGTTCTCAACCTTCCTAATGCCACGACCCCTGCCCCTCCCCCTTCCTGCGCGCGATGAGGTGACAAAGGGGGTGTGGCACCAAGATGGCGGGATAGCGCGTGCTTAGGTGACCCCTGTGAAAGGGTCATTGGACCCCCAAAGGGGTCGCAACCCACAGGTTGAGAACCACTGATATAGAGCGAGACCTGAATAGCCCTCATATTAAAAGGATATTTTTAGTGTACTCTTCATTCCACTATCTAAGGTCTCTCTCTTTCTAAGATAAGATTATCTCAAGCATTGTACTGAATTACCCTAAAATTCTTGTCCTGAGACTCAGGAGAACTTTAGTATTTCATGTCTTCACAACTAGTACCTAACTTTATGTACATACAGCAGGGCCCATGCTGGAGTTCGTATTCGTTTTGGATGCAACTGTAAGCTGAAAGTGGAAGAGCACTATCTAATTCCAATGTCCTAGACCAGCTTTTCACAGCCTTTTCAGCCTGAAGGAACCTTTGAATATTTTTCAGGCCTTGGATAACCCCTGCACATACAGGCTCAAATATAGGCCAGAAGTGCCAAAAAATTATATTCATTTTACGGGTAGGCCCACATATATGCATTTAACAATGTTCTTAAACTAAAAGTAAAGAATGATTTTTTCCCCTTTCCCCCACCTTCTTCCCCTGTCTTTTGGGTGGATTCTGCTGTCACTGGTGACTACATCAGCTCAGTCCCAGATCTCCTGTGCCCATCCTGAGACAGGACACACACACACCTCAGCCACTGAACCTGCGGAAAGACGGCTGAAAGCTGGCAAGGAGAGCCCCAGCACAGGCACTCTCTCATGTGCATACTCTTTACTATTCTTCCTCAGCTTGGCTCGGCTCAGCTCACTTCTCGGCTTCTGCTTTGCTTACCTCTCCGCTTGCATGCCTTTGTGCAATCTTTGCCTCCGCCCGAAGTCAACACACACTCTAGTGGGCAACCCAGGATTTGGAGTTGGAGTTTTGTTCAGTCTCTGCTTTTTAAAAATAAATCATGATCTCCCAGGGAGCCTCTAGTCACCTCTTGCAGAATCCTAGGGCTAAGAAACCTCTAGTTGAGAAACCCTATCCTAGATAAATAACAGTGAGTTGTAAGTTTTAGTCTAGTGACTAGCGCTAATCACTAACACTGGCAGATGACTAGTTTAAATGGTAAGACCCAGGAAATGGATGGATCTGGATCATTTGGTGTGTCTTCTTTCTTGTAAGTTGCTAATACTATTGAAATTTTAGTTGATCTGTGAAATACAGAAATCACAATAATTTATCTTGTTATCTTAGAGCCTTCTAATGTATACATCTTGAGAGAAGTGGACAAGGTTAGTCAAAGACTGCCCTTTTGGGCTTGTTGAACTGGCCTGAATAGTATTTGTCTGGGGCTAAGGACGATAACCAGTGCCTCTTTACAAGTGAGATGTACTTGCTCCAACCCAGTGGTGGGATTCAAATTTTTTTACTACCGGTTCTGTGGGGATTCAAATTTTTTTACTACCGGTTCTGTGGGCGTAGCTTGGTGGGGGTCATGTGACTGAGTGGGCGTGGCCAACTCGACATCACTCACGGCAAAGTGGGGTGGCACCTTGCTGTGAGTGACATCGAGTTGGCTGCGCCCACTCAGTCACATGACCCCCACCAAGCCACACCCACAGAACTGGCAGAAAAGTTCGGCCAAGTCTTCTAGCGTTCAACCTGGCTGCTTCTCTCCTCCTTCTCGGCCTCATACACACAGAGCAAACAGGCACACATCTAACGGTGCTGGAGGGACTTGCCCACGTGCCGTCTCCTCGCAGAAGGTCCCGGCGCTGTGAGATGTGTGCACGCTCTGTGTGTATGTGTTGTGGCCCGCCAGCGTCCCGTGCAGTTGATAATGGATCCCGAGGACGATGAGGCGGTTGTAGCGAGGTACCGTCGGCCCGTGCACCTGGCACCCGAGTCAGAGAGCGAGGAGGTTGGAGAGGACTCGGTGCCAGAGGCTGAGAGTCAAACAGGGCCTTCTGTACCTCCTGAGGAGCCCATCAGGGCCAAAGAAGAAGAGGAGGAACATCTTATTCTCGATGCTCGGGCACGCAGGGCTGCTGGAAGACAAGAGTGGCTACTCAGGAGGAGGTCTCCTCGAGAGTAGAGCTGCAGGCTAAGTGGCCACACCCTTAGAATATTTAAGCCCTGACCACGCGTAGCCTCATTGCAGGAAACAACGTTTATTATTACTCTTGATCTTTGTGACTCCAGTCTGCTCGGTTCTCGTTCCAGTACGAGTCTTGTTTCCTGCATTCCTAGCTCTGGGAGTATTGCCAGATACAGTAAGACCTGCTCATTATCTCTTGGACTCTGGCCAGCTGTTAAGACTTTACATTAACAGCGGGGGTTTGAAAAAGACTCTTCTGCTTTTATTTTGTTTTCAACGATTCCTAAGAAGTTATTAGGAGACCTTTATTATTAGTAAACGAACAGTGTTTTGCAGTTTGTGTGCGCGTATTATTGGTGGCTCGTCGCTGGGGCAGAACAGTATGCCCGAGAAGGAGGAGAAGACTTGGCCGAACTTTTCTGCCTCCCTTTGCAGCGGAGCTGCTCGGAAGGCAGCTCCTGCGGCCTGTCCCTTTATGGTCTCCCTTCCCCCCCCCGTGTCGAAGTATCTTAAAGGGACAGACTGTGGCGGCTGCCTTCCGAGCAGCTCTGCTGCGACGCTGTCCCTCCAGCGCAGTAGGCCATTCTCCTGGCTGGGTCTGGCAATGGAGTGTGGCCACACACGTGCACCGGCAGGCAATGGGGTGCGCATGCACGGCCGGCACGAAGAACAGGGCAGTGACGGTGGCGACGGGACTTCAGGCCTTTTTTTCGGCCTGTAGTTTTCAGTAGTTTTCGGTGCAAGAAGCCTGCAGCCGCCGCCTCTTTTTTGGCACGAGAAGCCTCCAGCTGCCACCTCTTTGCCAGCCGGAACTGAGCCAGCAGCATTTTTGGCCTCTCCTGCCTCCAGAAGGCAGGTCGGGGCAGGTGGGTAGGCGGGGCGATGTGGGCAGGGCACCCTTGTGGTCCCACTTGTGCCAGATTAATGGCTTCGGCGGGCCGTATCTGGCCCACGGGCCATAGTTTGAGGACCCCTAAGCTAATATATCCTGTCGGCTTCTATCTTTTCCTCCATAATGTTCAACATTTATATGAAAATACTGCCTGTGTATGTATGTTATCTAATGATTTGGAGTCTCATTATTACAGGAATGATATCCCCTTTAATTGCTCCCTATAATTAAGCCTGAATTAGAATTCTCTATTATTCCACCTCAGGGAACATATGTGTCTGTCATTCAGAGACGGTTGCATAGCTGTTGCATTTTTATGTCTGCTAATGTTAATGTTCTGGCTATGAGGCATTCAAATCGCTGGCCTTCCAACAGGAAGTCGGATCAATCAATCAGCATGCAGGACATGTACCTCCACACAACATGCAGTTGGGATTTGGGATATGTACACATCTGCAGGAATGTGTACCCGTCTGCAGCCATCTGTATATTATACTTATCCACCAATCCCTTTGCAGTATAAGTATGCAGTAACTTATGGGTGGCTAAATCAAGCTTTAAACTTTAAACTCTAAGGCAACCAGTACTATTAAATGTTACCAAAAATTGACAATGGGCTGGATGAGGAAGAACAAATTAAAATAAAATGAAAACATGTTATGTAGCACCTATACTGGGTAACTGAGATTTAGGCTGCTATGTTGGACAGGCTGAACTCCCTCTGAAAGATTAAGTATGGTATCTGGGAATGTTCCTTGATTTTCAGCAATCACCAGATTTGCACGTGACAGCTGTGATAAAAAGTGCCTTTGTACCACTATATCTAAAGTGCCAACTATAGCCCTTCTTAAGCATGTTAAATTTGGCAGCAAGTATTCAAGCGTAGGTTATATATTTACATGTAGTCTTGACTACTGCAAAAGACTCACCATAGCTCTGTCCTTGAAACTGGAACTTTCAATTGACACAATGTAAAACATCTTGGCTGATATTCAGTCAATGTACAATGTGATCATCATGTCATCATTGATTTAATAATTTAATATTTTTAATATTAAGCTTTAAAGCAGTATCAGTGTCAGAAACTCCCTCCTACTCTTCCTGGACAAGTTGGTAGATGCAGCACAACAGAGAGGAAAGTTTGAAATATTAATGGCTGGCAACTGCATAGTTGGATTGCTATCAGGATTTATTCCTACACTGCCTGGTCAAATGAGCATTCCCAAGCAAACCAGGAATGTGAATTGATTGTTTACACCTGCAAATCTGAACTGCTGGAAGTAGTAACTTCTACTCTGTCTGGAGAACCAAGCAGCTGACTTGTCCAAAACCTCGAGTGAGTTTGGAGACTCCAGATTTGCATGTGGAAAGCTCATGGCATGTTCACTCAAAGCCAAATCACTTTCAAAATTTCTTCCTGCTCTGTTTGGAGAATCTGACAATAAAGTCAGGATTTTCTGTAACTGCTGCTATATAAAGAACAACACTGATCCAAAATAAACAGGGGATGAGAAATGGGACTAGCTGTTTCAAACAGAAAACCTAGATTTCAAGATTAACATAAAACCAAACAAGCTAATCTTTCTCATCTAAAAATGTGCTTTTCAGTTTGATTTCTTTACAAACTGAAAATCTTTATAAAAATACTGTCATTGAAATTACAAGCTTTTGTGTGTATGAGTTTTTAACTGTTTTTAACTGTTTTTATTATGTTTTATTATGTTTTATTATGTACTATTCTTTTAATAGTTTTTTATATTGTTGTGAGCCGCCCAGAGTCCCTTGGGACTTGGGCGGCATACAAATTTAATAAATAATAATAATAATAATAATTTCATACGCAAATTAAAGTTTAATTATTAAATGTAATTAAAACAATTATTTCTTGCCTAGTTTTAGTTTTAATATAATTGTTAGTTTAATTGATGGAAGTGGCTTCAACAATTTATCATTTAGGGCAGAGTTTCCCAACCTTTTCGGCTTTGCGGACTGGTGGGTGGGGGGTGAAGAGGGGATGGTTCTGTGCACACGGAGGGCAAGCGTGCGCATGCACAACTCCATTTGTGCCAGCCACTCACGCAAATGGAGCATGTGCGCATGCGCTCGCCCGCTGCTTGCGTGAGTGGGGATATGCACATTCATGCTCTCGCCCACCACTTCTGAAGCCCAGTAATGAAAGGCTCAAGGCCTGGTAGTAGGCCCTGGTCCAGGGACTGGGGACCCCTGATTTAGGGGGATACAGCATCAAATAGTTTGAAACTTAAATAAAAGAACTCATGCTGGAAAAATAGTGCATAGACAGGGTTTTTCATTGTATAGCTTATCTTAGAATGCAAATTCATATTTTAATAGTGCATCCAGAAAAAAAATAGGAGTAACAGTATTTTGTGTTTATCTCCCTCACACCTTAAACCCATGACTGATAACTAATCATGAGAACAAATGTTTTGACCACAATTCAGCTACCTTAAGCTTTGCTCCTTTATGACACAGCTTTCTTGGAACATACTTCCTGACATGCAATCTCTAGTTTATTCTTGTGTGGTATTTTTTTCATTTCTCTTACCAAAGAATATTAAGAGAACAAAGAGTTATTATTTTCATAGAGTTTGTAGAGTTTCATTCATTATAACTAATCAGTTCAGCTTTTCCTTTAATGTGATGCCTTTTAATATTAATAGCAATAGCACTTAGACTTATATACCACTTCACAGTCTTCTTTACAGTCCTCTTTAAGCGGTTTACAGAGTCAGCATATTGCTCCCAACAATCTGGGTCCTCATTTTACCAACCTTGGAAGGATGGAAGGCTGAGTCAACCTTTAGCCAGTGAGGATTGAACCCCTGGCAGTCAGCAGAATTAGACTGCAATACTGCATTCCAACCACTACACTACCATGCCTCTTAGTAAAGTTTATTGTCAATACACTCAATAAATAAAACTTCTGCTCACAACCTTGACCTCAGAAGATGAACAAATGAAGAACAAAGTTTTTGCAAACCAGTTAAAAAGACTGAATATTAAGGGATTATTTTAAAAATGGAAAATGTTACTTCATGTCTCAAAAGGAAATTGCAAGCCTCAATGGCTAAAAAGCCTTCAGAATAAATGCGGGTGGCTCTCACAGCTGGGCAGCAATGACAGGCTGCCTGAGGGGGCTGGAGCCAACCCTCAATCCTCTAAATAGAGTCCCAAGACTTACAGTTTGTAGTTTGCAGAGTATAAAACAGTTTTAAGAATGTAAAGCTGCACAGGTGTTATAGCTTCCAGTCACCAGTCAATTGCTACAGGAGGAATCAAAGGCACAACTGTCCTCGCTGAGCGACTGAGTAAAAAAGCTGTCAAGCATAGCAACAAGGGCGTGACCTGAACAGCTTTGATAGACTCAGTCCAATCAGAGAGCAGACGGAATTAACCCATGCCTGGATGATATATCCACCATGAGGGAGAATGTTACTTCATCTAAAATTGAGCAAACCCAGTAGCAAATTTGTAATTATTGAATGAATATTTACAATAGTTTTACACCATGAAATGTGGAAGTCAGAGTTGTTTTTCCTTAACATCCTCCCATAACTGTCATACCGATTAAAACAATATGTTTAGAAAATAATGTCAAGAAAGTCCTAATAAAATGATTCAACAAAACCTTCTACAATTTTTTCCACAGAAAGGATATACAAGTTACAAAAACTTTTATTAATACTCACATTATCAATACTGGGAGTTTTTGTAGGTGAGGAAGGTCCTAAAACAAAAAATAAATATTATAATCAATCAGAATATTCCTGTTCTATGTTTGAAGGCGATGCAGTGATTTGCATTCAGAAGGATAGCGCACCTTTGGAGCACATGTGGGCTTTCAATAACAGTCACTATATGTTTAAAACAGTGGCTTTTTTTCCAGGATCATGCCAATAATTGCTACATCTGTACCCAGATATACACGGAAGGACCTTTTTCTTCACATCCATAGCACTACACAAAGCTATCATGAATATCATAACAAAAGAGTTAAACCTTTATAATCTGATAGTCTTGGCTAGCTATCAACATATTCACTTGGCAGCTTATCAAGAATTCAACTTTCTTGGAAACAAGAACCAAAAATATCTTTACTGAAAATATTACATTCAAAGTTTTTCAACTGGTAAGCAACAATAATAGTCCTTTCAAGCAATGAGAAGGACCTCTGTTTCTTACTAAACATTATAAATGCACAATCCTTTTTCCCACATACCCTTTGCACATCTCACAATAAATGGGAGGGAACTAATGTAAACATAATGACTAAGTCAAACCAGTATTTAAAAATTTATCTTGTTATTTTCAATGCCACAATCTGAAAAGGAAATTTCAATGATAGATTATGTGCCTTGAAAAGGTTTTAGTGAATAAATATTAAATAAGTTACCATGTAATCTGCCCTTGTACATTCATTCATGTATAATATGTTCTGAGGCTGCTTTTAAAAAAATATAATCATAAAAATCTGTGCTAATTATTCTATTATGAAAAAACCCTCATTGTGACTAAATTAAAAGGATTTATGAATTGTCCACCAATCTCAGTACCAAGCTAAAATTCTAAGCAAGGGGACTCACCTGGTAATGTAGATTTCCCTCATAAATCTGTGATAACGTCTTAATGGCACTTGAAGGGACAGTAATTTTTACACACACACACACACACACACACACACACACACACACACACACACACACACTCACACTCACTCACACTCACATATATTCCCGTGCAAAAAAAATATTAAAAAACCCAAACTAAATAAAATCAAACCCAATTCAAAGCCCCCCCCCAATTCCAACGTTTAAAATATTGCTTTTAATTTTAATGCACAATTTTGTATTGGCCCATTACCATTCTACCATAGTCTTTTGAGACTGAAGGATGCCAGTTATTACCATTACAATTTCCTAAATATTTAAAGATGAATTTATCTGCATCAAGAGATTATTTGAAATTAATGGCAAACTTCCATATTTTCCCAAGGACAATGAAAAGAAGCAGTTTATCACCAACATAAAAATATCAATAACATGGCATTTTCCAATTCATTGTTATATTTTAATTAGATCAATAGATCATAAATGGGGAGTATAACAGCTACTGTACTACATTACATGAGAAGTTCACAGTTTTAGTACAAATAGAATGTTCAATGATAACTAGTAACCAAAATGTATTTTAAAAAATGCATGAAAGTGACTTACTGAATAAAAAGCAAACACTTTCTACCATTACACTTCTACATTATCCTCAACAACATATAGACCCAGCAATGTTTGGCAGTAGATTTGTACAATTTAGCCATGTCAGCAATAATCAATTTGTATTGAATGAACTTTGCTAACAGTATCTACTGCCATTTCAAAATACAATTATCACAAATATAACTGTATATAACTCTATGTAATAAATTCAATATTAATATCAAGCCCCTAAAGGAAAACAAGCCTATATGATATTTTACATTGGTTAACTGACCCTTACTGACATGAGATTAAGAAGTCAAAATAACAATAAAAAGCCATATACATAAAAAGACAGTGGACTAAGACAAACGAAGAGACAATCAACAAACTACAAGTGAGGTCTTTACATGGCACCACTCAGGTATACAACTTTTACATATTTATGTTCCTATGAAAATCTTGCCAATCAGATATAAATGGAAAAGAATTTTGCCTTTGGAGAAATGTATAGATACTTGACCTTTAGAAACACTGACTGCATCTTCTGAGAGACTCATAGAAAAGAGATGGGAAGATGCTTTTTACATTATTTCTTTTACCATGGATGTAGAAATACAAACTTAAGAGTAGCAATATGGGCAACCACAGTAAGATCATATGTGCATTTTGTCATAATTCCAAAATGCCACAAATACATATTTGCATCAGATGTCCTGATGCAAAAAAAAGTAATCACAGAATTTGCATGATTCTATCACTGTGCATATGCCATCATTCTGGCATCATTGCATTTTGTTGTCAATGTCACTAGATAGAAGTACTACATTGTGTTTGAAAGCAACACAGGCATTTTAAGTTATAGCAAATTCATTTACATACCTCCTCTTAGGATAAGCAGTGGCACCTCTGCTCCAACTGGGAACTGCTTCAGTACTTCTACTACCTGGATGTGTGTTAAATTCTGTACATTCTGATGATAAATCTCTTTAATTACATCCCCTTTCTGAAGTCCATGACACCACTGGCTGTCTAAAATCATCTTCACCTTTTGTCCTGCAGGGCTATCAGCTATTGCAAATCCAAAACCTTTAGGTCCCTTGATCAGAGGAATTGTGACCATTTCTGTTTGAGAACATCCTGAAGAAGACCCTGTAGCCCTTTCTTCTCCAAAGTCTATTGCTGAAGGACCGTTCAGGCGTCCATTGACTAATATATGTCCAGTTTTACTATTGTGATCCAAAACCACTGTTCCTGGAATTAAATCCTGACTGAGTATACAGGTATCTCCTTTTGTAACTGGCTGGCCATTTAAGACAGGAGTGGCTGTAACAATATCTACAACAGGATCTTCACTTTCATCAGGCAGAGGATATCCACGACACAACGTCATATTCACATACTGATTGACGGGAACTAATTGAAACATCTGGACAACATCAGCATGGGTATGGCCAAGGACACATGTACCATTTATATCTACAATGACATCACCTATTAAAAATGAATAAAGTATTAACACAAATATATTTACATATATTAAAATAATCTTAGTAACCTCATTGTGAAGAATTATTAGCATTTATTTATTTATTTAAAACATTTATATAGCCACCCATCTTACAACAAACTTTGGGCATCTCCCAATCAAAATTTAGAACAATAATGATCATATATTGTATCTGATTCTACCATTTCCCCTGAATTTTGCCTTGAACTTAATTGGTATTTGTTAAGAACTGACATCTAAATACTCATTTTCATTGGATTTGGGGATTGTTTATGCACTTCCTAAGTGAAAAACAGAATGTTAGGATAAGAATCATGCGCTAATGTATTGAAATCTAAATTATATATGACTTTTTTATTCAAATATATTGCTAGACTACACAACCCATGACCCCCTGGGTCATCGTTTCAGAGATATTTTCTTACCAGATTCCTCAATGCCTTCAACAATGGCAGAGCTTTTAATGTACTTGAAAAGTTCTTAAAACTTTTCAGGAAGTGTTTTGTGACATTTTGTATGATCTTATAAAATGTCTTATGATCATTTTTATATCATAAAATGTTTTATAAAATTAGCCAAATTTCAACTCCATAGGTGTCATGGCTCTCAGATTTTGGATGTATCCTGTAAGCCCATTTGAAGTAATTTGAAAAATTGTTGCCCTATGATGCACCTAGATCTCTGCTAAATGGTATGCATCAGGCTTTAACACTCTCTACCCTCCTATTTAACACCTACACAAAGATACTGGGTAAGGTCATCTGTCGGCATGAATGAAGTATCATCTATATGCTCTATGAGAAGCCTTAACTTTTGCATTTTGTATTTATTATAGTTGTTCTTTTATTGTATTTTTGTATTTCTATATTGCTAGCTGCCCAGAGCTATGAGCTTAAGATGGGCGGTCCATAGAAATTTTAGTAATAAATAAATGAATTTTAATTGGGAAAGAAAAAATGAATTGTTCCTGAATATCTAAAATACCAAACTCTTTTGTGATCCAACTACACTATAAATTGTAAAACCTCATTTACCTGATGAAATTTTGCCATCTTGTGCAGCAGGTCCATCCTTTAACACATTCTTCACCTGTAGAAATTCATCTGGTCTGTCTCCGCCAATTATTGTGAATCCAAATCCCATAGTACTTTTCTTCAGTGATGTTCGTATTAGTGTCCCTATCAACTGGGATGGATCTCGAGTAAAGAAAGGTTTTGCTTGTTCTGCACACAAAGAAAATGCTTTTAGGCATGTCTATTCAAAAACTGGGAGTGCAGAATAAGGCAATTAATATTGTAGTGATAAACTATTTTGAAATGTCAGATAAAAACTTTCTGGATGCACAGACTAGCATTATAAAACATGGATAGGTTTATATTATTCTGTTCTGTTCTGTTAAATAACTCTTTATAAACACCCAATGCTGGGTCTTCATTTCTTCCATCCATCCATCCATCATCCATCCATCCACCCACTCACCCAATCCATCCATCCATCCATCCATCCATCCATCCATCCATCCATCCTCCCTCCATCCTCCATCATCCATACAGAGAGAAGAACTTTAAAGATACTTAGCTGGGATGTTTTGCTTATCTGATTAACTATGAAAAAAGTCTAAAAACTTTTCTTTTTTTTATACTCTGCCATTTTTTAAATACTGTTATACTACTTAGGATGAAAAATTATTTCTGTTTTTAAGTTGGCATAGAAAACAATATTTTAAAATCATAAAAATATAAATGTCAGGAATTATTTCAGATTCATGTTTATAACAGTACAAATATTAGCTAATTGTTTACAGAAAGCTAGCATAAAGAGACATGGTGATTGTGATGACTGTATATATTCTTAACAAATATATTTCAGGATTTAACAGTAGCCACTGAAAACTGCACCTGGATTTGACAAGCCTCCATCAGTCTGTCCTAGCTGTTTTTTCCGTTTGGCTTCCAAAACTGGGTTTTCAAATTGAGTTTTCTGGTTGATGTGACTGCAAAGTACACAAAATGGTAGTGCAAATGGAATTACAAAATATTTACAGAAAAAGGTCCCTTTTCTCTGCATTATTGGATATTGCTGTCAACTTTCCAAGAGGTAGAGGTTCTTACCAAAAATCCAGCAGAACTTCATTTCAGTAATTGCTAAGCTTTCAACACTTTAATACTTGCATAATTAATCTGAAAAACCCAGGCTGTTTTCCAAAAGCTAGTAGCATATTTCCATTTGAATACAAAGAATCAAAATAATCAAATGAATACAAAGAATCAAATTGTTTCTAATGATCAATTAACTGAGATTTGAATTCAAACAAGTAAATGAATTTAGGACAAAATCTAAATTCAACCTTAATTTAGGAAGAGGGAGAAATTACAAGTGCTGCCTATTGTTTAATATGTTGATATAGATAATAAAAGGTTACAAGAATAATTATCTGATAATCAGTTGTAAAGATTGGGTCTTAAATCATTATTTTTTTATATGGGGGATAAGAAAACGTTTGGATCAAGTTTAATTTAAAAAGCAATAAAATATTTATTTCTTAGTCTATCAGACTTTTGGGTGGGATTACAAACAATAATCAAGAACACAGATTGATAAGCCAAATAAAACAACAAAAGTTTTGTTAGGGTTATCAGTCATTTATTTCTAAATTACTTAGTTATCTTGCTGTATCTACTCTGATTATTCACAATGTTTAAAAAGAAAAAATAATAATAAAACATTACTCTGGATATTTACTTGATCTAAGAAAATAATTTGCTCCAAATTATTCAGAGGAATAAAAAACTGTCAAGACCCAAAATCTTATTTTAAAAAGTATGTAAAACTTTGATAAAATTGTAAACTTTTCTAATATATTTTTTGAGATATTCCCAAATCCCCTTAATAATAAAATTATTAATAATGTTCAAATGGAGTTATTATATTGCAAAGAAAATGTGTCATTAAAAATAGTGGGCACTTTATCATTTTATTTAAATGCTACTCAGTTTTCTAGTATTGTTCTCATCCAGGTAGTCATAATTGGGACTGGAACTTCTATCTCTGAGTGATGCAGCCATTAACTCAGTCACTAATTTTATAATCTGTTTTGCCATGATTGTAAAGGGAATCATAGTGGTTGTTAAATGAATCACATGGTCATTAAGTGAATATAACTCCCTATAACAGCCAGTGTTAATAAATGCTGTTACTCAAAAGGGGTTTTTTTAATTTCCTTTTTTAAATTCATATAATCCATTTACAGCAGAAATGGTTCTTTATTCTTCTAAAGCAGGGGTGTCAAACTTGCATGGTCACAGCGGCGTCACGTGACGTATCGGGACTTTTTTCCCCTTCGCTAAACCTGGCGGGGGTGGGGCCAGCACATGACGCATCCGGCCCATGGGGCCGCGAGTTTGACACCCCTGTTCTAAAGGATAAGTAGATCTACTCATTCAATTTCCTGAAAAGGAAGAAATTATTAGCTAATTAATCATGCTTTATAATAAAACTACTGCTATCCTGCTGCTATACTGTGTACTGAACAAATATATTTCATATCAGAGCCACTCTATGAGGGTGATGGGCAGTTAAGAAGTGGAAGGAAGGGATTTGGTTATTCAATTAATCTGGACTTTCAGCTATTAGGCCAAAAAACTTACTCAACATAATATGTTCCATACTGAGGGTCTTCTATTTTTTCCCAGCCATAAGGAAGCTCTGTAATTAGAAGAGAAAAACTGATGAGCTTGTTACTTTTTTTTATCCCACTTATATCATGGGGATGCAGGACAACGTACTACAAATTTTCAAATATAAAAGTAACTGTAAAATTCCAAAAAAATATTAAATGTGGTTGACATGGAAACCAACTAAATCAAAAATAGAAAAATGTTCACTGAACTAAACTCTGGTTCAGAAACAAGTCAGCTTAAATATCAATTCAGTTGTCTTTGGTCGACCTGGTAGTGCCTTTTCAAGCTTTTCAACCAATCTTTGATTATTGTCACAGACCAGTGTTATGTGATAGCACTTGGGATGGCATTTCTGCCACTCATCAACTGGCACATCTGCAGTTGCCTGTGATCATATAACTGCAATTTATAATGTCTGTTTCCACTTTTTAGCAAAAATACCCAATAGCAAACAATGAGTTCAGATAACAACCACAGCATTCACTTTACAACTGCAGCATTCGCTTTATGATCATGATGTTGACTTAACTGCCACAAAAAAAGATAATAAAAACAGGTCCGGTCACATGGTGACCCACTTTATGACCATCATGACTTTAGATTGTAAGCCCATTACAATTGTAAGTTAAGAACTATCTATACAGTCACTTCTCCAAGCAAAAATGAAACAAAATTTAAACAGTTTTAGGCAGTTCAAACTAGACTGTTCTGGGAAAGTTTAAAAAAAAATATTTCCATGATTTTTGTGTGTCAATAATGTCACATTGTGTGACAATAATGTCACATTGCTTTGTTATCCTTCCCTTCCCTTATCTACTCAATAGCTTTATTCACACAAAACAGTTTAACTATAACATTTTTCATCATTTGACTAACTCCATGCTCTGGCCTTTTCTTGTGCCAGACCATTATAGCCTTACCAATCAGCACCAGGGACACTAAAAGTTCACCACTTATGTTTCACTTCCTGTTTCTACCTTTTCCCCATTGCTATAATGGGGGGGGGAACCACTGGTGTGATTATGGTGGGTGCCAATCCAGTCTGGCTCAGGAACAATTGAACCACCCTCACTTGTTTCCATCTCTGTCATCTTTCTCTTCTGTGGCCACAGTTGGAAAATCAGCAGAGACATAGAACCATGTGGCTGAAGAATCTCCATTTTCACAGACCACTTTAAAATTTCATCTTGGTCAAGAATGTCAGAATAGACAAGATTGTGGAAGGTGGAATTTGCATGACATGGTGAAACTGACACTGCCTGAATCCATGATGTTAATGCTGTTCATTTCTTTGCACAAGAGAATTCTTTCCATGGATCAGTCAAGCATATTGAAAACATTGCAAAGATTTTACTAGGTTTATTATATCTCATCAGTTCCTCAAGTCAAACTTAACTCCTGGTAATAACTTGGGATATGTCCATAAAAAATTCTTAGAAAAAATACATAGTCCGATTTGTTGAGTTTTTCCAAACCAGTACTAAGGATGATAATACTTTCATAAAGTTATAGCTTCAGAATCATATTAAAAATAAAAATAACTAGATGTTATTTTTTTAAGCGACTTGACTTTGGTCTGGCAGCAAAAAGGAAGAGCAAGGATGACAAAAGCCATACTGTTATGACGAACTGCAGATGTAGAAATGGTGGATTCTGCAGTCTGGTTCTGCTTTTATCATTTTGATGAAAGCAGCAAAATCCTGCAGACATGCTTGATGTTATTTATGCTTCAAAGAATGCTTATATTAGATCACATATCAATTAAAATATGCATTTAGCCATTTAAACAAAGTTCTTCATTTACACCTCATTCAACTGCACATTATTTTTAAAAAACCAAACAAATAAACCAATCCAAACCCAATATCCAAAACCCAACTGCATTTCAAGCAGTCAGATATAAAGTTTAAAAATTGTATGGAAATAAGGCTCATCTTGAATCTAAGTTGTTTCTTATCTGCCTCAACACATATTGAGAGAAAAAGGACTGCATGATTAATTCATTTATTTGTGTATGTTTCAAAGCCAAAAATAATATATTTTGCATAATCATTTATAACAGCAAATGTTCACTGCATAGAACACTTCTTTGAGTAAAAGAATCACTCTGGATTCAGAAATTTATATAATAGTATTTTTTAAAAAATCATATTATAATTAAACAAAAGTTCACATGTACTGACTCGTGATCAAAATACAGATACATATCATAACAGTGTAATCTGCAGCAAATAAGAAATTTCAATGAACTATTGCATTTTTCTTTTTTAGTTTTTGTTGTTATTCTAAAGCAGAGGTGTCACACTCGATTTCATTGAGGGCCGCATCAGGGATGTGTTTGACCTCGGGGGGGCGTGGCTGGGGTGGGCATGGCTGGGATGGATGTGACCAGCTTGACATCACTCATGTCGGGGGAACCTGTGGTGGCCCGGGTAGGGCTGGAGGGATCCATTGTCTCCAGTGGAGGAAGGCGAGACCAGGGAGGGAGACCAAGGGTTTGGCGCTCAGAGGGAGGCCTACTCCCTCTCCATGCAAGGAGACCCGGCTTTGTAACCAAAGCATCCTCAGCGATAGGATGGGAGACCATCAGGAGAGTCAGGAGGAGGAGGAGACAATGGGATGGCGAAAGGGCAGCAGGGCTGCTGGTGGCCAAGTGCTAAGGCAAGACCTTCCTTCCTTCCTTCCTTCCTTCCTTCCTTCCTTCCTTCCTTCCTTCCCTCTTCATTTTCCTTTCTTCTTCCTTCCCGTCTTTCCTTCTTTTTCCTTCTTTGCTCTCTTCCCATCTTTCCTTCTTTTTCTTTGTCTTTCCTCTTTCCCTTTCTCCTTTTCTGTCCCTACGTACAGTAGGGACAGTATACAGTATTTGGCGGATAAAGTCGCTCAGATTCGGATGGACCTGGACTCTGATTGGGCAATTCAAGACGAGATGACAGGGGCAGTTCTTAGTCCAATTATATGGGATGAATTTGAACCTGTGACTCCTGAGGAAGTGGACAAGGCTATTGGAGCGATGAGCTCCTCCACTTGTTTATTGGACCCGTGCCCTTCCTGGCTGGTTTCTGCCAGCAGGGAGGTGACACGAGGCTGGCTCCAGGCTATAATCAACGCCTCCTTGAGAGAGGGGTCCGACCCACAACCTTTGAAGGTTGCTGTGGTGAGGACCCTCCTCAAGAAGCCATACCTGGATCCAGCAGATGGAA
>QLTV01001123.1:1271819-1283092 GCA_003457575.1 Thermophis baileyi
CTATTGTTGTATTTTTTTTATATATACTGTGAGCCGCGCAGAGTCCTTCGGGAGTTGGGCGGCATACAAATTTTGCAAAATAAATAAAAATAAATAAATACGTGGATGCTCAAATGCAAAAGGGGAAACATTTCTCCTTTTGTTTTGTTTTGCTTTTAGTTTGTTTTGCTAGCCCTCTACCAGCAAAAACGGAGGCGGGGGGCGCATGCAGTCCCCCTGGGCCCCATTTTTGGCTGCAACGGCCTCCTGCAGCCCTCTGCCAGAGAAAATGGAGCTCGGGGGGTGCACACGGCCCCTCAGGCCCTGTTTTAAATTGTGACGGCATCCTGCAGCCCTCTGCCAGCGAAAATGGACCTCATGGGGTGCGCACCCATCCCCCCAAGCTCCTGTTTTCTCTGGCAGTGGGCTATAGGAGGCTGTTGTGGCTGAAAATGGAGACTGGGAGGGCCACATGCAGCCCTCCTGAGCTCCATTTTCACTGGCAGAGGCACCGCGGGCCGGTTCTTCTCTGTTTCCAGGGCCAGATCTAAGCTTGACTCTAAATTCTACAGCACGATTCCCATATCCTATATTTTAGAGTCAACAGTCAACAGTCAAGGAATCTGAAATTAAGACATAAGCCACAGACTAGTATTTGCTATAGTCATGAAATTCTTGGAAATTCAGATGCTGTGATGTGTCTATATTTACAAAAATCAAAATCATGCAGACAATGTTTTCCCTGTGACATTCTCTGGAATGTTGTACTTTGAAGAAGTAGCATAGAAAGCACAGAAGCACTGAAAGCATAGTGGCATAGAAAGAATATTAATGCTTTTGAATGCTGGTATTGGACAAGACTCTCGAAAATACCATTGATAGCCAAGAAAACCAAACAGATAAACAAATTAACAGAATTCTCACTTGAGGCATAAATGACCAGAGTCAAATTATCCTTCTTTGGATACATTATGTGAAGCCTATGGAGAAGGCTCTGATGCTGGAAAAGACGAAAAGAAAGAGAAGACGATGACCAGAAGCAAGATGGAAATAATTAATTGCAGTAGTGATGTGTGCACTGTTGGAAGATCAGAAGGACCAATTGGAAACAGATACTCCTACATAAAATCTGTCTATGTGGTCACTAAGAATCAACCCCAACCTGAGGGCACATAATTCATCAGTAAAAAGCCAGTGGGAGAGGAAATGTGAGCACTGTGGAGTTCCTTAGGGCTTAAGAGTCTCTCCCCTGCTACTTAAAAATCTATATGAAATCACTGCGATTGATTTCATCATCAGTTTGAGGTGAGACAACATAAGTTTGCTAATGCTACTCTGTTGAATACTGCCAGCCTGAACTTTTTTAGGGGATGGGAGCAGATAAAAGAGAATGAAAAAAATTGCAGTTCTGGGAAGCAAGAAGGGTTGGCATACGCTTATCTATACCCAACTGGGTTACTGCAGTTCACTCTAGTTACAGTTGTCTCTCAAAACATCTGGAAACTGCTATTGGTTCAAAATGCAGCAACGCACAAGTTAATGACTCGTTGTGCCACAACCACATAGCATTTCTTTTTGGGTTACCAGTAATTATCCAAGTACAATTCACAGCATTCACACCCCATCAATATCTATTGATGGTTCTGTGGTTCTGAAAAGTAGAAGTGGGGAGGGAAATAACAGGCAATGGTGGGGTTGTTTTTTTTTCAGTTGCAGCCCCTGCATTTTGGAATGCCTAAACTGGGAGGACAAGTTATTCTGAATCTAAGGAACAAAAGAATTCAATAAAACAAAATAATGACCAACCCAAATGTGAATACTGATGCTATGGAGATTTAAAAAAAAAACAACTGAAGTGTTTGGTGTCATGTAATGCAGACTGCCCAGATGGAAGGTCTTAAAATGGAATAATTAGGGAACCACTATTTCTGGAACAGAGCACTGGGAGGCATCTTCAGGGTGCTCCAGCTACAGGCTGATCTTGAAATATAAAAGGAGTTATGAGCATCCTTGCTATGGAAAGAATTGATCAGAGTACTTGAGACAGAGCAACAAGATTACAAGGATGTGATAAATGTATGTGAATCAGATACTATAATGCAGAAGCAGGGGTGGTATTCAGCTGGTTCTGTCTGGTTCGCCCGAACCGGTAGTGGAAATCGTGGTTGGCCCCGCCCACCCGCCCCGGCTCTATGCTATCCTATTTGTGCTCATTTTTGCGCCTGTTGTGGCCCGCCAGCGTCCCATGACGGTGCTCATGGATCCCGAGGACGATGAGGCGGTTGTGGCACGGTACCATTGGCCCGTGCACCTGGCGCCCAAGTCAGAGAGCGAGGAGGACGATGAGGCGGTTGTGGCGAGGTACCATCGGCCCGTGTACCTGGCACCCGAGTCAGAGAGCGAGGAGGCTGAGAGTTAAGCAGGGCCTTCTGTACCTCCTGAGGAGCCCATCAGGGCCGAAGAAGAAGAGGAGGAGCCTCTTCTTCTCAATGCTCGGGCACGCAGGGCTGCTAGAAGACAAGAGTGGCTACTCAGGAGGAGGTCTCCTCGGGAGTGACTCCAGTCTGCTCGTGTACTTGTTCCAGTACAGGTCTTGTTTCTTGCATTTCAAGTTCTGGGAGTTTTGCCAGATACAGTAAGAGCTGCTCCTTTATCTCTTGGACTCTGGCCAGCTGTTAAGATTACATATTAACAAGCGGGAGTTTTGAAAAAAAAGACTATTCTGCCTTTATTTTTGTTTTCCACGACTCCTAAGAAGTTATTAGGAGATCTTTCTTATTAGTAAAAGAACAGTGTTTTGCAGTTTGTGTGTGCGTATTATTGGTGGCTTGTCGCTGGGGCAGAACAGAGCCCAGGCGCATGCGCGGAAGGCTTGCGTGCGAGTAAAGCGCATGAGTGGGTGGCCGTATGTATGTGCGGAGGTGGCGCGTGCGCTCACATTTGCGAACCGGTAGGGAAGGTAAGTGAAAACCATCCCTGTGCAGAAGCAATATGCAACTGATTAGTACAGTTAGTAATTTATTACACCAGGAAAGCTTTTTCCCAACAATTCAATAAACACGAAGTAAACCCTACATAACAGGGTTTAGGGTTAGGGTTACCAGCTTCTTACCTCCATCTTCACAGTCTTCAGGGGCTTTGGCCTTTTTACACAGACGAGGATCCAGCCAAGTGGTAGTTTTCGTATTGTGGCTGTGGAGTCAGAAAATTAATTAGAAAATACTAATAAAAAGTTGCTTTCATTACAGAAACATGTTGCAGCTTATCTTTAGACACTGGCGCTCTGTGTGTGTGTGTGTGTGTGTGTGTGTGTGTGTGTGTGAGAGAGAGAGAGAGAGGGAGGGAGGGAGGGAGGGAGAGAGAGACGCAGCTACATGGAGACAGCTCAGTCCTGCATATGTGACCTTTTTTCTTTGCAAAGCACAGCTATATGTGATGACTGGCATAAATGAAGAAAAATTTCTAAGCATGTAATTTCACTTTTATTAAATATTTCAAAATGGAACCCTGGCTATGTTTAATTATTTGTAATTTGTAAATAATTAAAAATAAACATATTTTTTTCATAATTATTTGAAAAATAACTTCTGATTTCTGATTAAAAATAACCAAAGAGATGAACTGTGCTTCAAAATTCTGAAAGATGCTTGAATCATGTTCTGTTTTTAAAATGACAGATTTATATGAGAGAAAAAACTTGTTAAACAGCCAAAATCTGTTTTAGAGGTATGTATTCATAGTCACAGTTGACTTAGTTTTCTACAAAACAACAGATTTGTTTTGAATGGGGTTAATTTAGGTTAAAGTTGTCAGAAAATGATAACTAATGGTTTAGCATTCAGTGAATGATATATTCATGATTTGTGTAGGTGTCTGTGTATTTTACCAGAGAAGAAACAGAGTAATGAAACAAAAACACACATGTCCCTTCTTATTATAACTATTTATAATAAGCCTAAAATCATATTCTATTCAGCTTGCTTTTAAGGATATACATAAAAGTAGAAATTATCCAAACTAAAGATAAAAATTATCTCATATTTTTTTTAGGTTGTTAGATTATCCAGTTCATAGCATAATTATAAAATAAATAGTAGATTCATTATTTAAATGAATTGTCACATTAATTGTCCTGTATTAAAACTATGTATTTAGAAATATAAACAATTATATGAAAACTTTTACAATATTTTACAATGATTTACTTGAAATACGTTTACAGAGAGAATTCTACAGATTTGCCTTTTACAAAAAAATGTATTCTATACAATTGCACTGCACTGATCTGAGCAGTCTACAGAGATCTTTGATTTTGGGAAATACAGCCTCTTTGGGAGAAAATATTTTCGTTGATAGAGAATTTTCCCCCCAAATAAATCTTTGCAATGGAATATGGATAGATATTTATTATATTATTAACATATTAGCAGAAATTAATCATCTGAAACATGTTTAAGTATACTAACAATCATCTTGGTTTGATAATTCTAAATGCATAGAATATCAGCTTCTACTCACTCAATGAAATAGATCATTCCAGTATCTGTGTAGGCCATCTCCCAGTTCTTGGGCAGAGGCTCTAAATTTTCTTCCCTCGATAAATAATTTTTGAAATCCACAGAACTATTTGTCTGACTATAACTAGGAACAGTTTTCATCCAATCAGAAGAGTCCAAATGTCGCTCTTTGAATTCTGCAATTGTTTAAAGAAAATAATTCATTTGTTTTATTTATTTAGTTAGCTTGCTGCCCAGCTCTAAATATCTAGGCGGCTTTCAATTTTAAAAAATAGAAGTATATAACACATGTATATAATATCTAATTTATCTTTATTCTGCTTTACACAAAGATAAACTGAATATGTCACAAATTCCCTAAGAACAGAGTTAAGCAGCATAATTTGCACCTAGACATTTTCTATGTACCAACCAGTTCTACCTTGTTCTACCTTTTCTATTTAATTAAAAAACAAACCAAGAAGGACATTCTGCAAAGCAATTTTTCAGTTTCTAGCAACCAATTTATTTATAAAAATACCTTTGGTTCCTATAAAGATTCCACTGAAATGTTAGAGAGAACTTTGAAAACAGTTGTCATCATTTGAGAACTGGACAAGTTTTCTTTTTTTAGTTAAAAATACCCATTATAGCAACCATAAACAAATACCATATACAGGTAGTCCTTGAGTTGCAACCATAATTGAATTTGTCCAACAACCTTGCAGGTTGTTAAGCGTAGCACGGGGTAGGGAGACCCTGGGAGGCCTAACGGAGACCCAGGCTCAACTGCCCTGGGCCTCCCAAGGCCTGCCGCACCCAAGGTGCCCCATGCTTTGCTTCCTGCCCCTCAGGGTCTCTGCAGACCTTGGACCTGCTATCCCACCCCAACCGGGTCCCCACAGGCCTCAGCTTGCTTCCCACCCAGCCATTTGGCCACCCAGGGGAGCCTAGGGTCAGCTATAGAATCTATCAGCATGCTCAGGGCTATTGCAACTTGTAGGCCTCAGCCTGCTCCCAACTCAGCCAAACAGGAGAGCTGAAAGCCATTCAAAGAAGCTACCAGTGAGCACAGGACTGTTGCAGCTTACAAGCTTCAGACTGCTTCCCACCCAGCCACTAAGCCACCTTCACCTCGTCAGCTAGCTC
Source organism: Thermophis baileyi (assembly GCA_003457575.1). Lineage (NCBI taxonomy): Eukaryota > Metazoa > Chordata > Lepidosauria > Squamata > Dipsadidae > Thermophis > Thermophis baileyi. The sequence continues at coordinate 1,277,444 of QLTV01001123.1, forward strand.
CAGGGCCCAGCAGCACCTAACTTACCTTTCTGTTTTTGCAGAGAGAGCCGGTGTGATGTAAAGTTCAGCTTTCCTATTGAAGCAGCTTCACATGGCAATCACATGCTATACTGCAAGCAGGTGCTATTATCGCAATCCTGTAGGGGTTCTGTTGATTAAGAAGGTTCCACAAACTCCACAGAGAGCTTTTAGCCTCTCCACAGAGAGCTTTTAGCTTCTCCTGGATGGCTGAGTAGCTGGGTTGAGAGCAAGCCAAAGCTGCAGGGATCTGGCAGGGTAGGGTGGGATGAGTGGGGGAAATAGGGAGTAGGCACTGCAACATCCCTGTGGTCGGTTGTAAGAGCATATAATTGCGGGGGCAGTGACCGTAATTTTGAAACTGGATCGTAAGTAGGGAGGGGGGTTCTGTCATAACTTTGAACAGATGCTAAGTGACTAGTCATAAGCTGAGGACTATCTGTGGTAGTCATTTCATAAGAGTGTCCTCTAAAAATGCCTTTTTTGTGTGTCTTTGGCCGTGAAGGAATACCCATCCTTGGACAAATTTCAAGTACATTAATCTAAGAAAACTGAAAACAATATTAAGATATCTGAATTTGTATTGTATACCCGCACCTGTTCACATTTAACAAACTCAATATATTAAGTCTCAAAATATTTAGAAGAGAAAATCTCTTATAAACAAAGTAAGAATTGTGTTACAAGTTACTTATTACATTTCTAAACTATTTTTCACAAGCTTTAATTTAATATTTATTTATAAAATAAGTAAAAATGTACACTGACCTGTTCCTCCATTACCATTAATTGCTACTTTTTCTTCTTCCTCTTCTTCTTCAGGAAGGGAAGTGTCCATTTTCTGCATTTTGCTGACAGATGTTGTTCTTTTTCTTTGAGATTCCAGGTCAAAATCGTTATCAAAAAGCACCTGGTCCACTGGATCAGGTTGGAATGGACTAGGCTCAGCTGGAGGTTTAGGAGTCCCATAGAAATTACCTTAAATATATGTATGTGAAAGAAAGAAAAAGAAAGCAAGCTACTATATATATTAAATAATGCTTAGGCTAAGTTGTTATTATTATGTTTAGATATTAATAGTTTGAAAAAAATATTTTGTTTTTAATTATTAACATCCCAGAGTTATGCATTTAAGATAAGCAGCCATATAAATTTATAAAACATTGCTTTTTTCTTTCTCATGTTTATATAGCCACCCATCTCACATATGTAACAAAATAGAATAAGTGAATAAATAATAAGTCTTTCTAACAAAGAATTTAGGTTCATGGTCATCTGTGCGAAGGCAAGAGGAGGCAAACAATGATAGATGTGCCATAAATACATATTTGTGGAGTATGCATGGTAACAGGGTAATACAAGTCCCATTACTTTGTCATTGCAGTTGAAGTTTCTTTTTGTCAGTCCAAGGTAGCCTAGATCATGAAACAGATTCCACAGTAAGACTAGAATTATATTTATTGACATTAGCTTTAATAACAGATACTAACAGATGATAACTTTTCCTCACTTTCCACTTTCCAGTGAGTCAGGAAAGTGTCTCTTCTTTTCAGGTAGTCCTCAACTTATGACGATTCGTTCAGCAACTGTTTGAATTTACAACAGCACTGAATGAAGGGATTTACGATCCTGCCTGAAGTTCCAGCACCGTGCAGTCCCATGAACAAAATCTGGGCACTTGGCAACCTGCCCATCCTTATGACCAACTGTAGGGATTCTGCAGGAAGACTCCCCACCTATGTTCCCCCCGCCCCGCCCCACTGGGTCACTGCAAGTCTTGGACCTGCATCCCATCATGCTGGGTCCCACATTCTCCCCATTAACTCTCACTCACGGCTCAGTTCACTTATCTTTTCCATAGATCTCTTTCAGGAAAGCAGCCAATCTGCTGTGCAATCTTCCTACACAGGGGCCACGTGGAGTTGTTCCAGAAGGGGTACCATTTTGGGAGTGGATGCAAAGAATTGTAGCCAGTCCAGACTGGTGCCTGCTTCTGGGATGGCAGCACATGGCCTCTGTATTGTATAAGAAAGGATGGATCAGCAGACTCCCCTACTCAAAGGTGATATCCAAGATCTCTTTTGAGTCAAGTGTAGCACAAGGTGCCACAAGGGATGGGGGAAACCTGGGCAAGCCATATGTGAGCTGGGGAGGTGCTGTAATGAAGGTTGGACCTGCGCTAGGCCTCCCAAGGCCTCCCCTGAGGTACCCTGTGCTATCCTTAACAACTGCAACAGGAAAAGCAGAGATTGTGGTCATTAAGCAAGGTGTTAATGTGGGTGCTTTGCTTAATAACTGCCATGACTTATGACTGCAATAGGCAGGCTCAATTATGATCATAAATCAAGGACTACCTGTGATATCTCCCTTCCCAGGGTTTAAGAAATATTTCTGTCTTCTTTGCTTAAATAATAGTTTCTGAATATTTGCTTCAAGGTTGTCTCTCTGGTTCTCAACACCTACTGTATTGATATCACTACTTAGATTCAATAATTTGAAAACAAAAAAAAATCAGCAGATTTTAAATTATTTTATCTGGATGTCAAGTATTCTGGTATTTTATATTTTTAAGGGTTATCTTTGATACTTTGTTCGAAGTCACTTATCCAATCATTCCTTGCATGAGACAGCTGCTCCTACACTATTTTTCTCTACAGGAAACACAAAGTGACACAATTTAGATGACAGCATTCTGGATTATTATTTACAACCATCATAGTACAAAGTCCTAGATCATGCCTTTTTTATTTTTCTTGACAGTGAGAATAGCTAGATAAATTTCTGGTTTATCCAACTTCCAGCATCTGTTTTTATTGCATTAATCTGAAGCAAACAAAAAACAAAAAAACCCAAGAGAAGGCAAGAACAAATGCAAGATTCCAAGCAGAGTTATATTTATACAAATAAACTGCCAATTGTCAATGACAATTTTGACAATGTATATACTATGCCTAGTATTTTTAAAAATCTGTCTATGTATGCCTAGAATCAGTTATTTGGTCAGCACATCCTAATGTGTTCTTACAGAAGCTGAAATAATTATGTGCAAGTTATATATGTTACATATTCAGGTGAAAAAAAAATCTGAAGTTTTGGCAGCCTACTGCAGCAATATTTACTATAAACAAGCAAGGTTGTTATACTTTAAAGGCCAAATATTAAAAATACCCTCTACCCTCACTCAAACACATGACTCAATTTTAATAGGGCTAAGAATAGCAGAATAACAGAGTTGGAAGGAACCTCAGAGGTCTTCTATTCCAACCCCTTGCTCAAGCAGGACTCTATACCATTTTAGACAAATGGCTGTCCATTCTCTTTTTAAAAGCCTCCAATGATGAAGCACCCACAACTTCTGAAGGCAAGCTGTTCTACTGGTTTATTGTTCTCACTGTCAGGAAATTTCTCCTTAGTTCTAGGTTGCTTCTCTGCTTAATTACTTTCCATCCATTGCTTCTTGTCTTGCCTTCTGGTGCTTTGGAAAATAAGTTGACCCCCTCTTCTTTGTGGTAGCCCTTCAAATATTAGAACACTGCTATCATGTTGCCTCTATTCCTTCTTTTCACTAGACTAGATATACCCAATTCCTGCAACCGTTCTTCATATATTTTAGCCTCCAGCCCCCTAATCATCTTTGTTGCTCTTTTCTGCACTTTTTCCACAGTCTGAACATCTTTTTTTTTAATATTGTGATGACCAAAGTTGGATGCAGTATTCCAAGTGTGGTCTTACCAAGGCCTTATAAAGCGGTACTAATACTTCATGTGATCTTGATTCTATCCCACTATTAATGCAGCTTAGGGCTGCATTGGCTTTTTTAGCGGCTGCAGCATACTGCTGGCTCATATTTAAGTGACTGTCCACTAGGACTCCAAGATCCTTTTCTCAGTTACTGTTATTGAGCTAAGTTTTACTTAATCTGTTCCTGTACATTTGGTTTTTCTTGCCTAAGTTTAAAACCTTACTTTTCTCTACATTGAATTTCATTATATTAGTTAGGGCCCAGTATTCAAGTCTATCTGGACCTTGATCCTATCTTCTGGGGTGTTGTCTATTTCTGCCAGCTTGATGTCATCTGCAAATCTGAAGAGTTCCCCTTCTATTCCCTTATCTAAATCATTTATGAAGATACTGAAGAGTACTGGGCCTAAAACAGAACCTTGGGGTACACTATGGCTTAGTTCCCTCCATGTTGTTCTGACCTAGGCGTTCCCAAACCACGAAGCAGACTCATTTTCCTGACAAAAATCCCTTTTTATTAAGTTACTGTGAATTCTTCTCATTCACATCCAGCAAAGTCTTTCAAGGGTAAATTTACAGTCACAGACCTTATCTGGCTTGGAGAGCTGTCAGGCCGATATCTTCAAAACTTGGCAAGGAGTCTCTGAGAGTCACGAACCAATTAAGCGAACTAATTGTCTCCTGCAAACTCCCATCCCCTTTCGCTTTTTTATTCCCTATGGGACAGGCCATTCATCATCCACCTGTGGTCTTACTCCCAAGTCGACCCTTGTTCCTTAGCTGTTCCCTTCGTCTGGCAGCTCTGCCCATGCACACACTCGGAACAGGCTCTAGCTGTTTGTCTGCCTCACTGATGTCTGACTCCAAAGGCAACTGATAACTGTCAGACTGCCCTGGCCCCATCTCTGCCTCCGACGCAATGCTCTCGTCAGAGCCTTCCTCAGACTCCAGGACATGTTCCTCCCCAACCTCCTCACTGTCCAAATCTGCTGCCAGCTCTGCTGGCCGCTGGCCGACCACAACACATGTAGATGTAGTTCTCTTAAGGTCTACACATTGAGTGCAGTTTGTCAGCCAGTTACAAATCCATCTGGTGCTGATGCTGTCTATTCCACATTTCTCTAGTTTACCAAGAAGTAGGCTGTAGCCTACTTTGTCAATGCCTTACTGAAATCCAAGTATACTATGTCCACAGCATTTTGCTGGTCCACTAATTTAGTCACTTTGTTAAATAATGAAATAAAATTTATTTGGCATGATCTGTTTTTGACAAATTCATGTTGGCTTCTCACTCCTAGGTAAGTGTGTAATACAAATGTCCCTTTAAGAACCAAAGAATATAACCATCCATTTCTATATACTTGGCTATGTAATGCAATAGATTTTTCTATAAAACATGTGTGATTAATTCATTCATCTCCTTTGCAGAAATACAGCATATATGCTGAAATACTGTAATTTTCAAATTTAACTATAAATCTCTGATATTGTTGTTGAACAATATAAAGCATTTAATCCCCAAATGGTTGTCCTATATGAACCTTCCATTTAAAAAAGGGAATATTATTTTATTTATTTTATTTATTTATTTTATAAAATTTATATGCCGCCCAACTCCCGAAGGACTCTGGGCGGCTTACATCATAAAAAAAATAAAACATATAAAAACAATTAAAAAAAACCATCTATATTTAAAATAAAACATTCACACAACCATGCATGGGCCAATCAGAACAACTATTGGCCCCAGGCCTGCCGGAAAAGCCAGGTCTTAACGGCTTTACGGAAGGCCAGTAAGGTGGGGGTAGTACGGATCTCGGGGGGAAGCCGGTTCCACAGAGTCGGAGTGGCTACAGAGAAGGCCCTACCACGCGGTCCCGCCAGCCGGCA
>QLTV01001123.1:1283915-1297274 GCA_003457575.1 Thermophis baileyi
AGCCAGGGGGGGCACAGGTCCAATAAACAAGTGGAGGAGCTCATCGCTCCAATAGCCTTGTCCACTTCCGCAGGAGTCACAGGCACAACCTCCTCCCACAAAATTGGATTACGGCCTGCCCCTGTCATCTCAGCTTGACTTGCCCAATCAGAGTCCAGGTCCATCCGAATCTGAGCGACTTTATCCGCCAAATACTGTACAAATTCCTCAGCTCTCCCCTGCAAAGGTTCCTCCTTTCCCTCAATGTTAAGGAGGGAATGAGTTACCTTGAACAGGGCGGCTGGGCGAGAATCAGCAGATGCAATAAGAGCGGAAAAATGCAACCGTTTTGCCGCCCGTATCGCCACTAAATAAGTCCTAATGAAGGCTCTTAGAAGTGCTCGGTCAGATTCGGATTTGCTGGATCTCCAGTGTCGCTCTAGACGTCTCTTGTGGCGTTTCATCTCCCGGAGCTCATTGGTGAACCAGGGAGCTCTACGGGATCTACTGCCATGTAGAGGTCGCACAGGCGCAATCCGATCTAGAGCCCCAGAGGCCGCCCTGTTCCAGGCGGCTACTAGAGCCTCAGATGGATTGTGGACAAGGGATTCAGGTAATTCCCCAAGCTCCTTCTGGAACCCTTCCGGGTCCATATTTATTTTATATTTACTAGTTCTGAATGAAACTTATAACAACTAATGAAAACCAATTTTGTTTCAATCCAGAGGTGGGATTCAGCAGGTTCTGACCAGTTCTGGAGAACCAGTAGTGGAAATTTTGAGTAGTTCGGAGAACCAGTAAATACTACCTCTGACTGACCCCGCCCCCATCTATTCTCTGTCTCCCGAGTCCCAGCTGATCAGGAGGAAATGGGGATTTTGCAGTATCCTTCCTCTGGAGTGGGGTGGGAATGGAGATTTGACAGTATCCTTCCCCTGCCATGCCCACCAAGCCACGCCCACCAAGCCACGCCCACCAAGCACGCCCACAGAACCGGTAGTAACAAAATTTGAATCCCACCACTGTTTCAATCTATAGTATACCATAATTAATCAGACGAATCTGTAGATTTTTTGGCAGCTGCAGCCAAGAACAAACTCATTTTTATGCAGAAACATGAAACAGCAATTCACACAAAGGCGGTTTTAAAACGTGTGGTTAGAGCATTATTTCTATTCTTTCGTATGAAGGCTTGTTCAAATAAACACTAACAGTTCAATACCAAATTACACCTCAGAAAGCTAAAAATACTATGTTGCTGCACTTGAGGGATCTCAGCAATAACCTCTTTTAATAAAATAAGTGCCTTTGAAAAATTAAACAATTGGCTTTTTACTCCTTAAATTAATCATTGCAATTTTAATAATGACATTCCATGTAGCATAAAAGAAACTGCCACGGTTTCAGCTATTTTAATACTTTGAAACTGTAACTCTATTTTTCCCTTGTAAAATAACTCCATATCAAATGCCTTTATAAACTGTTAATATGGTATCCAGATATAGTAATAAAAGTTATTACCCAATATGTGTATGTTTGGATGTGTATGCAAAGAAAGTCCTATACAAATTTAAAAGCAAACGAAAAGCAAAGTTCAAAACTGTACAAAAATCAGGTCATAAGCCAGAATCATCTCTCTGGTAAGAAGTAATAAAGCTGCCCGCTCGGGCGCCCAAAGGCAGCGCGAAGCCGGCACTTACAGTCACGATTCTCCTAGCGAAATAAATGTCGTTCAGGGAAAATTTAAAATAAAAGCTAGGGAAAGTCCAGGAAAGGTTTGACAAAAAATACAATTGAACAACCCAAAGCTCACAGGAGCGAAGGAAAAAAGCATCAAAGAGCTGAGGACTGAATTGAACGACTGGGGAAATGTCATCAGGGAGGCAGATCCTCAGAAAATTCAACCCAGTCCATAGAGCTATGGGGTAACCCATCCTGGACTCTTCCTTCGATATGAGGGAAAAAGTCCTATACAAATTTAAAAGCAAACAAAAAGCAAAGTTCAAAACTGTACAAAAATCAGGCCATAAGCCGGAATCATCTCTCTGGTAACATTATTAAAGGTAAAGGTTTCTCTGTCAATCGAGTCTGATGTTAAGGCATGGTGCTCATCTCCATTTCTTGGCCAAGGGAGCCAGCATTGTTCGAAGACAGTCTCCATGGTCAGCATGGCTATACGCCAAAGGGGCATGGATTGCTGTTACCTTCCCACTGAAGTGGTACCTATTAATCTACTTGCATTTGCATGCTTTCGAACTGCTAGGTGGGCAGGAGCTGTGGCAAGTAACGGGAGCTAACCCCGTTACACAGAACTCAGATCTCAAACCCAGGCTGCCAGCTCCCCAGCTGACAAACTCAGCATCTTTAACAGCTGCCACCAACTGCTGACAAAACATTTAAAATACAGTCTCTTTCTGAAAAATCATTGCCACCCTTGCATAAAAACAACTTTCTATGCAGTAACAATGATCATCTTTAAAGCTATGCATACAGACACACACAAACATTCACTATTTGATATTATATCTCTTAATCATCAAAGTATAAACAAGTGATGCAGCACTTTCTTTTCTGAGTACTAAAATTATTTTCAATTAATCCTTAATAGTTTTGTATTATTACCAAACCAGGTTACTAATATGAGAAACAACAGATAGAATTCTAAGCCAAGTGCAATATAGATTAAGATTCCGATTTATCTTAAACCATTTCTCTGAATAGCTTTGATATGAATACTGTACATGATCACAGTATACTGAGGTCAAGTGAGGACCATGCAGGTCATTAAGAAAGGACCTCACATGACCATAACTTCCAATGTCCTGCCAGCTCCTCATTGACTTTGCTTGTGGAAAGCAGCAGGGAACATTAGAAACTGCAATCACATGACCATGGGGCACAACCGTGTAAATGTGAGGTGGCGGCGGCCATGCAACTGAATCACAATCATGTGATTGCGGGGGTGGTATGACAACTGGAACTTTGAGGACTGGTAATATATACTTCTTGTCCAATGCTGTTCAATTTCAAATAATCTCTGAACAAATAGTTGGTAACAGAGGAACTACCTGTAATTATACCTCACAAAAATGTTAATCTAGAAATAACTAATCAAGTGATAAGTTTTAATGTACCATCATATGTTCCACTTTCTAGCAAAGCTCCACTTTCTTCCAATGCCTTGAATTGGTCAACAGGTATAAAATTATAGTCCACTCCAGGGACTTCCCCATCTCTGGGAGCTCTTGTAGTGCCTGGAATAAAAAGGCAGAATTGTGGATAAATACTTGTAAAATTTTCTAACTGTATCAATTTGCAAATTGCTATACAAAACTGACCTAGATTCTGCCACTCTGCTATATAATAATAAAAACAGATTCAACCACAAGTACTTCATTATATGAAACTAGAGCAAAAAATATGCAAAAGGAACAATGTTAAACCAAATCAAAATCAAGGATGTAGTTTATTTATTTGTTAAAATTCTAGAACTACCCACTTGTCAATGACTCTGGATGGCTCACAAGGATTAATATAATTAATCCTTGACAGTCATGACTATAGCATATTTCCTGCAAACTCAGGGTTGGATGTCTCCATGTGCCTCCAAATGGTAGAAGATTGGATATAGGAAAAGAAGCTGAATCTGAATTTATACAAAACAGAATTTTTGAGCATGGACTCAGTTGATCCAGTTCTGAATGGGATTGCACTAACACTTAATGAACAGGCTTGCAATCTGGTGCATTCTCCTTGATATAAAACTGGTTAAGTACATAACAATAGTGACGTGGTAGACTAATTGTATCCTTCATGAGGGAGATTATCCTGATTCAGTGATATATATACTGCTAAATTCAAGATTGGATTATTACAATATGCTTTGTGAGTCCATTTGGAGGTTCTCGTTGTCAAATATAAAGCCTTTGGTCCTCAAAGGAACATTTTCTGCAAGTTGCACAAGTTAAACAGCAAAATCGGTTTTTACCCAGGAAGGGATCCATACTATAAAATAAACTGCAGTTGAAGTAGACGCTGGCCCTCTTTTTATTGCAAAGGCAATATAAGAACTACAGTGGTCCTCGATTTACCACCTCATTTGGAACCTGAACTTCTGTCACTAAGCAATGCAGTCATTACGTCACACCCAATTTTTGCCATGGTTGCCAAGCAAATCACATGGTCAGTAAGTGACCCTACTGACTTTGCTTGTCAGAAGTCCCTTGGGAAGGTCAGAAATAGCAGTCATGTGACCCTGAGATGCTGCAACCATCTTAAATACATGCTGGTTGCCAAGCCTGTGGATCATGTGATCAAGGGGATGCTTAGTGTTTGTAATTGTGAGGATTGGTTAGAACTCACTTTTTTCAATGCTACTGTAATTTAGAATGGTTGTTAAACAAATCTTAGGTTCAGAACTACCTGTAACTCTTTGATTGACTAATTATATGCCATCAAGTTGGTGACCATATAGATAAAATTTGTCCAGGAGTATTTGTTTCCAAACTAACCCCTTAAGATTTCTGGTTGTGCACCCATCACAACTGTATGTAGTCCAATCACCTTGCTGCTTGTCATAATCTGTTTTCCTCTTTTTTCCAATTTCCTCAACATCCTCATAGACTTTGCTAGACAGCTAGAACTTCACATAATGTGTTCAAAATATGATAATATCAATTTGTGTTCTGAGTAAGAACTTTGGATTGTTTTGTTATATGTTCATTTTCCTGCCTGTCTGACTATCTGTCTTCTCAGAAGTTTCCAATGCCAAACTTCAAAATCATCTATGCTCTTTCTAATCTGCTTCTTCAAATTCTAAATTTCATTTCTATAAGAAAAACAACTGCCTGAACAATTCTGACTTTTGATGTTTGTAGATATAGACACATCATGACATCTGAATTATATTTTTCAAAGCCTTCATTGCTACTTTGTACTTTATTTTATTTTATTTATTTGTAAATGAGTATTTGTACTCATTTCATGTGCTCATGTCCATGTTTATACTTACACCTGTTATCTTGTACATGTTTGACAAACTAACTAAATAAATAATAAAATAAATACTCCTCAAAGTGCCAGTCTGCAGCATATTTCTTCACTGCTGATTCCTTTAATGGTGATTCTAAATGGCAGAAGTTATTCACCACTTTAATACCTTCTGTTAATTGTCAGTTTGGTTACCGTACTTGTTGTCATTAATTTGTCTCCAGAACTGGCAAAAAACCAATTTGAGCTTCAATGTACAGTAATGTGTACTGGCCTACAGTTCAAATGTACCCCTAAAACATTCCATTCTGTATTGGTTTTAGAAGTGGGATGATCAGAAACATAGAAGCTGGAATTTGGCTTTTGTGGCACCAGGTACTCCATAATGAAAAACAATAATTGTTAAGATCATCTCCCTCTCCACCTCAGAGGACTGTGGTGGCAAAAATGACGAATGGTCATCCCAGGATAGTCTTTTCCTATGAAAAATGGAAGCACACATTATTGTCTTTTAGTTGGAAGGACACAGGGAACATTCTGGGAATCCATGCTATGAACCTGGATGGGGGAGAAGACGCCTTGGTGTAAGTTTTTAGTTCCCCACTCTTGAGCAAATTTGGAATGGAAGTAGCCCAGTGTCGACCATCTCACACATCTATTTCTTTGGGTGACAGATAGATTCTTCTGAGTCGTGCCAGATCCTTGGTATGAGTGACTACCTTCATTAATGGAATGAAGGAAGGCTTCATCTGTGTCTTTCCCCAATGTTTAATATGTGTCTATGTTAAACTGTAATCTGTGAGAAGTGCATGATCCAACTGCGCAACGTAGATGAAGAACAAGAGTATGGTGATGTCAAGTTAAGAGAAGGCCATTAAAATACAAATTTGCATAAGAGATCCAACAAAAAGTTTCAGTTTCCAGTGGGATTTTTTATATGAATATGTGTAGCATCAAATGTGTTGCCTGGAAAATATGCATTTGAACTAACTGAAGGCTTAGAATATTGGAGAGACAGAAGAGAATAAATTTCCCTCCATAAAAAAATATGGAAAACAGAGAAGAATATCTTTTTTTCCTTTCAGGAAAAATCTGTTTTATTAAACTTGTTTTTCCTGTTTCTAAATCAAAGAAATCTTCAATTTACTGTGGGGTTTTTTTTTGTTTTTTGTTTGCTATGCATTTATCTCTTCCCTCAGCTCACTTGTTAGTCAAGTAATCATCTATGTACTCACATAACATAACACTTCATTCTCATGCAGTCTGGTATCTTTCTCCCTTTATTTTATCTCTGGATGTGGAATAAATATCCTTTGGCATGTGCAGTGATATGTTTCTCACTCAAAAGCTCAACTGCAGAATGTGTGAATTCTATACATGACAGAACCAATTTTACTACTTGAAGAATCACAGTTGTGGGTAAGCAACTTCTTTGAATTAGAAACTAGCAGAATTTAGTACAGGTCACATGAAGAGTTAGCACAGCAAATACCTAATAATTCTTGTACAATCAAACTAAAAATTAAAAATGAATTTTAAAAAGTGGATGCTATTCAATTAACATAAATTGTTTCTGCTATTGGAATAAGTCCTCTTTTTAAGAACTACAAACTCCTTTTGAGTCAGACTGTTGGGTAGGATCGGAGAAAGTGTAAGTAGCTGTTGGGTAAGCATATTTCTGTTGTCAAAAAGTCATCAAGAAATATAGTAAGTTGCCAAAAAACATATGGAAATAAAGATGCAATTCTCAATGTCATTATTTATAATTTCAGAATGCAAGTTTTGTTAGTTTATATCATGCACTTAAAGCAGCTATTACTTAAGACATCCTTTCAAAGCTTCTATTTTATCCAAAGGAATATGTCAATGTGTTACTTACATGGAATAGTTCTCAAGTAAAGATTATCTCTGATAACCTGTTGCAGTTTGTGATCAACTGAACCTTTCTGAAACTGTAGGCTTAGGTAGTGACGTAAATCTTTGTTGATGACTTTGCCTGTAATAAAAAATAAAGTATTACTACAAAATACTATAATCTGCTACGATAGATAAGATATTCACATAAGATCTTCAAAATGTTTATTCAGCAACATGTAGAGGTATCTAAAGTACAAAATAAAAGTGAACAAAAATATATATGTAGATGAGATTTATAAATAATTTGTACTTGAAAATTGCATTTTATAATCTGTCCAATTACTTTAATGGGTTTCACTTCTCTTTGACCTTGAGGTATTCCCATGCCAACAATATTTTTATGATTATTCTCTTCCACCATCACTTCATGCAGTGGGTTGGGAGGGATTTGAAGGTAATTTGGAGTAACCTAGTTTCAGTTTTAGTATAATTTATTTTAAACAATTGGGGTTTCATAAAACAGCACTGAAGAGCAGACACCATACATTCAGCCTATAAATTCTATTTTGAACTCTGCAATTTGACCTTGTGAAAACAAAATTCAGAGACTTTCAATTTACTCTTGACTAGAAACTCCTAGAAGGTCATAACATTTCTCATGACAGAATAGTTGGCACTCAGTATAGTGAGTGAAGCTGTAGCACTCTGAATAATATCAGAGTATAAAGGGTTTGTTGAAAATGAAAGACAGTTCACTATTTCAGGTACTCTAGGCATACATTGTATTAAAAAACTCTTATCCATAAAGTTTCAAAAGAAAAAAATCCATTATTAGGTATTTTCACATTGGTACCCTCCAACAGACTATGGTGAATAAGAATTTCAAAATGTCAATGTAACAAGTACATCATGTGTGTCATTTTCTTTATAGGTTATATTCTAACCATTATATTCATCTATTAATAAATGTCAGTCTATGAAAAATTTGCTTTGATAAAAATCTTAAAATTCTTCTACTACATAAACTTTAATCCTATACTTCTGGTTGATTTGTACAGCTTGTAATAGTACCGATTATTAAGTATAATTTAAGTGAAATATATTTACATCATTTATCAGTTTCAGTTTTAAAACTTTTATTTAATTTCCCATAACAAATAGTCATTCTATGTAATTATTTTTGAAAACAGTTCTGATAGTTTACAGAATTGCTTTTATAACAAAGATATAAAAACTTTACAAAATCCAACATTCTATCTCTCACAGCTGAAAATAAATTTTATTTTTTAAAAAAAAATCTATTGAGGGTACTGTTTGTAAGATGTGATTCTGATATCAAGCAATGTAAAAAAAAATCCTAATCCTAATAGATTTTTCCCTGCTGGGTGGTTTAAATCATGCTTTGTGATTTTCATCTATAAAACTGCAAGTGTGCAAGCTGATGTCACACTGTGGGTATATACCGTTTCCCCCAAAATAAGACATCCCCTGATAATAAGGCCAATCAGGCTTTTGAGTGCATGGCAATAAGGCCAAGCGCTTATTTCAGGGTTCAAAAAAATATAAGGCAGGGTCTTATTTTCGGGGAAACATGGTATGTATATGACACAAAGCAGTGTTGCAAGCTGTAAATGATCCATGTTTTTTTATTGTGTTTCCAAGTTAATAGCAATAGCAATAGCAATAGCACATAGACTTATATACCGCTTCATAGTGCTTTACAGCCCTCTCTAAGCGGTTTACAGTTAGCATATTGCCCCCAACAATCTGGGTCCTCATTTTACCCACCTCGGAAGGATGGAAGGCTGAGTCAACCTTGAGCCGGTGAGATTTGAACTGCCGAACTGCAGCTAGCAGTCAGCTGAAGTAGCCTGCAGTGCTGCACTCTAACCACTGCGCCACCTTGGCTCTTTTAATATTAAAGTTAATATACAGTATGCTTCCAGTTTTAAAATCATTATTATTGGGCACCTCATTTCTAAGTTTATATTTTTTTAAAAAGCAATGTCACATTTTTTTTCTCACAAGTATTTTATTACTATGGTCTTATCATGTATTATTAGCAAATATATCATATCAAGTGAAAGCTGTGGCTTCGCTGTTCCACAGTAAACACACAATGGAGACATTGTATATCACTTCTCTCATCAATTTGACAGATGGATACAAAGCAAGGTATTGTTCTGGGTCATCCCTCCAGGATGGCTATGTGGGATCTTAATCTGCCATTGAGTCAGCTTTAGAATTTCAAAAAGATTCTAAACTCTTAAACTAGAAACCTAGGTTAATACATTTATTATCACAAGAAAATTTTAACAAGGTAGAAAATAGCAGAGAATGGAATGTAAGATCATAGGACTTTTTAAACTTAGAAATGTTAATATAATAACATAAATACGTATTTATTATAAAAACAATAATATAAGAAAGAATAAGAAATGTGACACTAGGGTGAAGAGTTTGAAGTATGGTGTGTGAGAGAGAGAGAGAGAGAGAGAGAGAGAGAGAGAGAGAGAGAGAGAGAGAGAGAGAGAGAGAGAGAGAGAGAGAGAGAGAGAGAGAGAGAGAGAGATAAGTTAGATAAATTAGAAAGATAAGATATACAAAGAGTGGAGTGGAGGAAAAGAAAGGAAACATAAACTGGCATTTGAGAAATTAAGGATGAGCTGATGTTTCCTTTCCGATTTGCTACTTTAAACAGCACTTAATAGTTCACCTGGTTCTCTGACAATGGAAAAAATCAGAATATGGTATCTTCCAGCTTTCTGAATCCAGGGAAATTGCCAACAGAAGCTGAGTCTTTAATCAGGCAGGAAAAGGTGAAGCAAGCTTTAAGCAACCGCTCCTTCCCTGACCAATACAAGGAACCAAGTTGGGCTCCTTCTTCCCATCATGCTCTGTGTGGAAAGATAAGGATCTTATTGGGCTTGGTCTCCTGGCCAATGGGGGAAACAAGAATCCACTCTCACTCTGCTCTTCAATTTTAAAGGAAATTGTGAAATATAACTGTACACAATTTACAAATAATATGTTTTCTGTCATAGTTTACAATTCTGAATAAAATTTCAGAGGTATTTATGCTTGGCCCTGAAATTTACAACTGATGGAACATCTCTGTGGCAAATTCCAGTCCTTGACAGCCCACCTGCATTTACAGTGTTAATGAATGCCTCAGAAATTCTCACCCTCCCATCTCCCCATCTCTGCCCTTTTGGCTCCCATCATGAGACAAGTGCTGACTGTGCAAGGCTTTCTTCCTGAGGTCATTTGCAGTCCTTGTGAAGGGCCAGACTGGATGCACTTCAGCAGCAGCAGGAGCAAGAAGACAGGGAAGGTCAACTGGGGATGCAGAGGCCATAAAATCCAGGGTGGCAAGGGTAGCTACAGCTTATTTATTTATTTATTTATTTTCAAAATTTATATGCCGCCCAACTCCCGAAGGACTCTGGGCGGCTTACATCATAAAAAATAAAACATATAAAAGCAATTAAAAAAACCATCTATATTTAAAATAAAACATTCACACAACCATGCATGGGCCAATCAGGGCAACTATTGGCCCCAGGCCTGCCGGAAAAGCCAGGTCTTAACGGCTTTACGGAAGGCCAGTAAGGTGGGGGTAGTACGGATCTCAGGGGGAAGTTGGTTCCACAGAGTCGGAGCGGCTACAGAGAAGGCCCTCCCCCGCGGGCCCGCCAGCCGGCACTGTCTGGCCGACGGGACCTGAAGAAGGCCAACCCTGTGGGACCTCACTGGTCGATGGGAGGAATGTGGCATAAGGCGGTCACGAAGATAAACTGGTCCTGAGCCATGTAGGGCTTTAAAGGTAACAACCAACACCTTGAATTGTGACCGGAGCGCAATCGGCAACAAGTGCAGCTCGCGAAGGATGGCACTTGTGTGGGTGTACCTTGGCACACCCACGACTGCTCGCGCAGCTGCATTCTGGACCAGTTGTAGTCTCCGGACACTTCAAGGGTAGCCCCATGTAGAGCGCATTGCAATAGTCAAGCCGTGAGGTGATAAGGGCATGAGTGGCCGTGAGCAGAGCCTCCTGATCTAAATAGGGCCACAATTGGTGCACAAGACGTACCTGTGCAAAGGTCCCCCTGGCCACTGCTGTCAGGTGTTGATCTAATGTCAGTTGTGAGTCCAGGAGGACACCCAAATTGCAAACCCGTTCTGAGGGGATTAAGTTTTCTACCCCCAGAACCACGGAAGGACGATCAATCTGGTCCTTCGGAGGTAACATCCAGTGGTTTTATGTAAATGTTAAATAAAAGGGTAGAGAGGACCAAACCCTGAGGCACCCCACACTCAAGGGGCCTAGGGGTCGACCTCTGCCCCCCTGCCAACACCGACTGTGAACGATCAGAGAGATAGGAGGAGAACCACCGCAAAACGGTGCCACCCACTCCCAGCTCCCTTAATCGGCACAGAAGGATACCGTGGTCGACGGTATCGAAAGCAGCTGAGAGGTCAAGCAGCACCAGGATGGAGGAAAAACCTCCATCTCTGGCTCGCCAGAGATCATCCATCAGTGCGATGGCATCAAAGCTGGGCTTTGAATTTTGAAAATAAATAAATAAATAAATTATATAATTATAAATATAATAAATATAATTATATAATTAATTTCACGGTCAATGCAGGACCCAATATAGTGTCTCCAAAAGATGACCATCCATCCTTTGTTTGAAGACCTCCAGTGAAGGAAAACTCAACAGTCCATGCAGCAGCTGTTCAACTGACTGATGGCTTCTACAAGCTGTAAGTTTCTCCTGAAGTTTAGCCTGGACCTATTTCCTTGTAGTTTTAATCTACTTGTTCTGTCTTGTCCCCAAGGCAATAGAGAACAAGCAATGGATGGAAACTAATCAAGGAGAGAACCAACTAGAAATAAGAAGATATTTTCTGACTATTAGAACAATTAATCAATTAAACAGCCTTTAGATGTTGCTTCATCAATGAAGGTTTTTAAGAAGAGATTGGACAACCATTTGTCTGAAATGATATAGGGTCTCCTACTTGAGCAGGGTTGAATTAGAACACCTTCAAGGCCCCTTCCAACTCTGTTATTCTGAATAAGTGCACACCCATATCCAGCTTGCTAATTAGCATAGTATGGGGTAATATCTCTAGTTTCCTGAAGTCCTGAAATTATACTATGTCCACATTATTAATATATTAAGGTATTTATATCTTTCATAGAATAATAAAAGAAACAAGATTAGCCAGGCATTCCTATTTTTGGCAAATACATACTAAGTTATAATAATTGCACTGATTAGTGCAAGATGTTCACTTTGGCCAATTCAATGCCTATTTTTCAGAGTACACTAAATGAAATCTAAGTAATTGTTTTTACTATAAGGGTACAATCAAAAATATCATTTTGCCATCAATATAACAATCCTCTGACCACAAAAATACTTTAAAAACAATCTAAAAAAAGAGAAAGCTATGTACAAGAAATGCCCTTAATAGAAATCTGACATTTAATAGGGTTGTGTTTCTACAGTTGTCAAATAAACTTAGGAAAAGATACAGATGCTTTAAAGAACTACAAATGACCTCCACCAACATCTTACAGAACACCAAATTTCCTTTTTTAAATTAAACCCAAAGCATTTACCATCTTCAGCTGATACACCAGTTGTGCTTTATCCTGAAATAGAAGGTACTGGTAGCAACCTCCAATATGGATTATTGTAATGCAGTCTAAATGGCACTGCCTTTGTAACTGAAGCTGCAACTAGAGCAAAATGTAGCACTCTGTACACTAACAGGTGCAACTTGTTTCTCCTATATAACTCCAGGACCACAGAAGCGATACTACTTGCCAATCTCTAGCAGGGGTGGGTTCTAACTTATCTTGCTGCCGGTTCGCTTCCTCCCATGCTGTGGGGGCGCACCTTGTGGGCGCGCACGTGCATGCGCAGTACCGAAAAATCCCCCCCCAAAGCTGAAAACAAGATGGCGACGCATGCGCAGTGCCGGAAAATCCAAAAATTTTTTAAAAAGAGCCAAAAACAAGATGGCGACGCATGCGCAGTGCCATAAACTCGGCTTCTGCGCATGCGCAGAAGAACGTTTTTTTTAAAAAAAAATTCCAAAAATCCCCCCCCCCAAAAAAATCCAAAAAAAATATGGCGGGGTCCACAGACCGGCACCGACCGAACCGGCTCCGTGACGTCACCAGCGGGTTGCTACCAGTTCAGGCAAACTGGTCCGAACCAGGAGGAACACACCTCTGGTCTCTAGGGAGAATTTTATTTATTTATTTATTTAATTTATTTATTTATTTGTCAAGCGTATATATGATTATGAACAAAGTATAAACAGAGTATAAACATGTTTGTGAATATATAAGTACAAGCATGGTTATGAGTACAAGAAATTTTACAAATATATGGGTACATTAGGACAGGGATGGTAGGCACACTGGTGCGCTTATGCACGCCCCTTACAGACCTCTTAGGAATGGGGTGAGGTCGACGGTGGACAGTCTAAGGTTAAAGTTGTGGGGGTTTG
>QLTV01001123.1:1298954-1345420 GCA_003457575.1 Thermophis baileyi
TTTGTCGCTTGTTTTGTTTTTTCGCCAAAGAGATTTTTTTTTTGCTTGGAGCTTCCTTATTTTTATGGGTAGTTTGTTTTTCCTGTTTTGGGGAGTTATTAGTGGTACATATAGTTTAATGACTCTTTTGACTTCAAGTAAGAAAACGTTGTAGTGGTCTTCGGCAGTGTTACAGCCAGTGAATAGGGTTTGCTACCAGTTCAGGCAAACGGGTTGCTACCAGTTCGGGCAAACTGGTCCGAACCGGGAGGAACACACCTCTGGTCTCTAGGGAGAATTCAAAATGGGAATTACTATTTTAAAATCCTACAGGACTTGGACCTGTAGGGATTTTTGAGATCACTTACTACAAATAGAATTTACCTGCTCAACATATGCCTGCAAAGAATGAATGTTTAGCATACCCAACCACTTCAAGAGAAAATTCATAGGACAGGATTTTCTGCAAGAGTGCCTACCTGTGGAATTCCCTTTCACCAGAAATAAAATCAACATCTTTGTTGTTAATATTTGAGCAGCTTTTTAAAATGTAGCTATTCCTAAGAGTCCTAAGAGCATTTTGAGAAAGGGGCAATTCTTACTGTAGCAGGGATGACTAAAAATTCTAGCAATAAGTATTATGCTAATTACGGTTATAATATTGCTTATTATGTCATTCTCCATAGTATCGATGGGAGAGTCCAGGATGGGTTGCTCTAGTCCCATAGCTCTATGGACTGAGTTGAATTTCTGAGGATCCACCTCCCTGGTGATGTTCCCCAGTCGTTCAACTCAGTCTCAGCTCATGGACGCTAATTTTTAGCTCCCGAGTGCTTTGGACTGTGGTTTTTCTTCATTATTAGAGTTTTCTTGGATTTTCTGCTTATTGTTCCCTGGATGGAGATCAGAAGACAGCAGGCTACCAGCGGCTGCGGTTCTTTTATAGTTATTTTATTTTTGTATTCTTGTTTTATTACTCCTAAACCACTTAGAATTGCAATGATTGAAGTGATATGAAGTATCACTTTGTAAATGAATGAATAAATACAAAAACATAAGGACTAGAGAAATTTAAAATATATCCTAAGAAGAATCAGATTTACAGTAACCTTAGAAAATAGAGAACTCAATGCCATTTCAGATTTTTCTGACAATCTAATTTAGATAATATAGCGTAATCTCCATCTTGCAACATTCTTGCTTGCCAAAATGAAAAACTAATTCACTCTTGATTCAAGGATGAAAATTTGTTGTAAATGTTGTTAAAACATATAGATAAAAATGGAACTGGGATAACACCTATTACTAGGGACAATTAAAGGAAAAAAAGGGGGGGTTTAGATGATGACATGAATCCTACTAAACCAGTCCAGAAAGATACTACAACAAATTAACAATGCTATTTGTTAATCCAGATTGAGTTCCAGTTTGGTGTACTGATTAAGGCACCAGACTAGAAATCAGGAGACTGAGTTTTAATCTTGGTCTAAGCACAAAGCCATCTAGGTGACTTTAGGCCAGTCATTCTCTTTCAGTCCTAGGAAGCAGGCAATGGCAAACCACTTCCAAAACCTTTCCAAGAAAACTTAGGGACCTGTCCAGGATGTAGCGGAGTCAACACTGATTCAAAGACACCCCACCTCCCAAACAACCAGGATTACCAGCAGAGATAATTTTACACATTTAAGCATAATCTCTCTTCCTGAGAGGCATGAAAATTATTATTTATAAATCATCTTGACTTTATTTATTCCATCAAATTTATATAGCTGCCCATTTCACAAAACTAGGGCCTTTTCTCAAATTGTATTTGACATAACACATCAGCAAAACACTTGTCTGAATTGATTTTCATTCAGGACTGAAGGAAATCTGAAAGGTTTCCTTTTTACTCTGGAATCTGTCTGTAAAAGCTTTCCAGCTAGCTCCCAATCCTCTAAAAACAAAAATTCAGTTCACCTTATTCTGGTTATATCATTGTATTATTGGCATCCTTTAGAGCAGGGTTGGGTGTGTTTTTTGTTAAGGTGCCTGTATTCCTGATATCTTGATTCTGAGATCTTGAAAAGCTGAGAATGATGAAATGGCATCTGACTGCTACAATGGAGATAAACAGTTGGATTTAGAGGTACTTCACTCTATCAGCAGCTTTCAAAGTTAAGACAGTGCTGATAAAATAACTGTACAACCCATTTATGATCTTTACATCTTCTTTCACTCGCATCAATGCTATTATAGTTATTATAGTATATGAGTTGTCTTATGCCTGACCTGGGAGTTTTCCATTTTTTCCTTTTTAACAAAGCAGTGAGTTTGAAGAAAAGGGGGTTGCAAGAAAGTAAGCTGTTTGCTCTTCTATACATCAAAAGTAATGTGATCATACTGGCAGCCCAGGGCAAACAGTTTACAGTACTCTCTTAAAATCTCTTTCAAATCTGTCTCATCTGTATGGGGGGGGGGAGTGATTCTTCTAGGTGTTCTCCTTTGCCTGACCTTTCCTTGCTGCTGGTGCATCACATTGCTCTCAATGTGTAGAAGAATAAACAGCTTACTCTGTTGAAAACTCTTTCCCCCTAATCTTTGCAACTAGAGTGGAGGAGGAGAAAAAAAGCAAGCAATTTCTGTAGGCAATCTCTCCTTTGCATGACTCTTCCTCCCCCTCCAAAAGTGATTTCTTGTAGGAAATTTTAAATAATCTCTACGTTGCAAGAAAGAAAGGGATTCCAAGAGTAGCAGCCATGGCTCCCAGCACCAGGCTGTGGCATTATAATATTAATATCATATTATCATATTAATATATTATCACATAATATCAATTATTATTGCTTTTGGTATGTATAAGACAGTAAATAGGCACTCAAGCATTCCAAAGGGAGGCGGAGTGGTTAGAAGGCTGAGAAAAGTTGAAGGTGTGAAACTGAGTAATCTTGTATCTTTTCACTCAAAGCACACGCATTGACACATGATTTCCCATTTAGGGACGGAGTTGCTGAACTTTATTAGGGTAATTAAGCAAGGACTAACTGCATGGTGCACTCAAACAACTTGACAGGCTCACTCAGTCCAATCACGGAGCAGACGGATTAACCCATTCCTGGATGCTATATCCATTATGAGGGAGAACTTGTATCTTTTCACTCAAAGCACACGCATTGACACATGATTTCCCATTTAGGGACGGAGTTGCTGAACTTTATTAGGGTAATTAAGCAAGGACTAACTGCATGGTGAAGCAGCTTTCTGTTCACTGAGGCCGTGGAAAATGATTTGTCTAATCTTGTAATAAATTCCACAGTCACTATCTCTCTCCAATATAATTTTTATTAAGAATTTTAATTATAATAATAAAAAGTAATGCTAAACTTAAAGAGAATGGACAAAATAATCAAAGTGCACTAAAAAAGTGCACTAAAAAAGAAGATGAGAAGAAAAAGAAAATAAAATATATAAAAAGATACTTTCAACCTTCATCATAACAAGTATAAACAAATCTAATAACTCTTCACTTCCTGTAAGGTTACAGATAGGTCTTCATCCCATATCCTATCCCTAATTTCTAATAAAATCTATAAAATATTAACTTTTTAATTTTGGTGTGGCAAAAAGTCCCGTAACTTTGTAAAAGAAAAAGTTAGACGTTAATCACATAAACAAACTTTATATCCCTTCTTTTTACTTCCAACAGTCTTAATCTTTAATTCAATCAAATATTGTCATAGGATTTAAGCTCTCTTCAATTCTTTATCCCATCACTGATTTCCTCAAGATTTAACAAGAATCTTGTAAGTCCAATAAGAAAATATTTTTAGGTGATTCTCTTGACTTATCATTTCTATTTCCTTTTTAATTTTTAAAACTTCACTCAGTTTATTTTGTATATGCAGTAAAGCAGGGCTGTCAAAGTCGCGTCGTCACGTGACGTATCCGGACTTTTTTCCCCTTCGCTAAACCAGGTGGGAGCGGGGCCAGCATGTGATGCTTACGGTCCGCGGCCTGCGAGTTTGACACCCCTGCAGTAAAGTATCCTTTTCCAAATAATTCTTTTGGCCTGTCCTTCATAGTTCCAATTTTGGTACTTTGTTTTGTCAAAATTTGTTCCACAGCTGTTATTCCTTCATTCAAATCCTTTAGACACAGCCTATCCAAAGAAGAAGACATTACTGATGACCAGATACAAACTTCTGCCTCTATTCTTTATAAATCTCCTTAATATTTCCAATATTATAAGACCAGCAAATCAATAAGCAAGCAGTAAACAATATCCCAATCAAAGAACTACCAACTCAGGCAAGCATCAGCCTAATTAAGGAACTACCAAGAAGAAGAAAAATATTCCCACTACACTGGCAGGGCAAGTCACTGTACAGAAATAAAGAGCAAACCCCACTTCCTTCTAGAACTGAAAATACTATGTAGTTTGGGTATAAAATGTCTGCAAGAAAATAACTAAGGTCAGAGAGCACCAAGGACTTCACAGTGAAGAGATTGAACCATCAATTTTAGTAGCTACATTGAAGGTATGGTCTGATATGGCAGCAAAACTACCATAAATTTCCAGAATTTAGGTGTGATCACAGGATTACTATCTACGGAAGTCATTAACATTCCATGCAAGCTTTATAAAGCTTGAGTTATTATGCTTAGCCATGGTATTCAAGAACCCCAAAGTTTACATGTCTACCATTATTAAATCTACATAATGTCAACCAACAGGACTCTTTTGGATATTACTAGTCACTCACTTTTTTGAACTTTGAAGGAGCTGAACCTCCTTGTAACTCTAGTAGGATTGCATTATATTTGGCAATCACTTGTGTTCATTTTGATCTAGATCTTTTTAAACAAAATCAGAGATATATGCAGGCATTGTATTGGCTAAACGTGTTAAGGAAACTCTTCAGTTAATACAGTCCCCTAACATAAAAAAGTTGTTTAGAGAGATTAAGTAGTTTATCTGCTTTTTGGATTCTTTTTGTGATAATTTGTGAAATCTTTCAATGTTATGTTGTCTATATGGATAATACAAGGGGGAGATGTTTCACTATGACATATGATAATAGTAGTGGTGAAATGTTTTTGATTGAATTCCATAAGCTTTCAAACAAAATTAGATATTTTCAGTATCTTATAATTATTGATACTACTTTTTTTTTTTTGAAAACTCAAATTATTACTATCCATTCCAATCTGGTTTTCTCCTAGATTTACAATTGAAGCCTCTTTAGTCATCCTACAAATTGCTCGCAACAAGGAATAGACAGGGCATTGGTCTTACCTGAGATGCCTTTTCTCTGGGTGGTGGAGCTAGCATCCAGGAATGGGTTAACTCTGTCTGTCATCTTATTGGACTGAGTCTGCAACTTTAACAACACGCCTCCGCCAGTCGTCCTTCCAGCTTGTGACAAAGAGATCGCTGCAGACTGACGTGAAACATTGAAGCCGTGGTTCCTAAGGGCCCCAGGGACGGACTGAGATCCGGGTGGGCCTAGATGCTATCTCCACCACCCAGAGAAAAGGCGTCTCAGGTAAGACCAATGCCCTTTCTCCATGGTGGGTGGAGATAGCATCCAGGAATGGGACATACCAAAGCTTGGCAGTCCTCATGGGTGGGCAGTCGTCTGGTCCGGGGGGCCCTCATCCGTATGTACTCTCTGCAGGACACGTCTTCCAAAGGCTGCCTCGGCTGAGATGTCCAGTTTGTAGTGACGGATGAATGGAGTCAAAGAAGACCAGGTAGCAGCTCTGCAGACCTCCTCAATTGAGGCCTGCCACAGATGTAGCCGCACTCCTGGTGGAGTGAGCTGTAATCCTTCTAGGAGCAGGCAAGGACTGAACCTCATATGCTTTGGCCATACATGCCTTGATCCATCTGCCTATGGTAGATGGGGACACCCTGTTGCCCAGTGTGCCTGGCTGAAATGACACAAACAGGGACTCAGTACATCTAAGGTGTTTTTTTCTGTTAAATCACCAAGTTCCTGGGCCCTATGGAACCAGGTATTTATTTTTGGGACAAAGGAAGGATCAAGCCTCAAGACCACTCTGTCGCGGTGGAAGACACAGAGATCCTGACGAACTGACAATGCCGCCAATGTGACTGCCACTAAAAAGGCTACTTTAAACGAAAGGTATCTGAGGCAGGCTGTCTGTAAAGGTTCAAAGGGAATTCCAGTAAGAACATTTAGTACCTTTGACAGGTCCCAGGTCAGGTACCTGTGAACTACTGGAGGCTTGATGTTAATCACCCCCTTTATGAACTGTCTGACCCCAGGATGTTGAGCCAGGGAGTCAAAAGACCCAATGGTCAAGACCAAAGAGAGGGCCACCACCTGTCTCTTGATGGTGTTAGGGGCTAGGCCACAATCTAATCCCTCTTGCAGAAAGTCTAGAACCTGCAGAAGGGAAACCTCTGTAGGCGTAAGCCTTCTCTTGGAACACCAAGAGCAAAAGGTCCTCCACGTGGAGTCATATATTCACGTGGTAGAGGGATGTCTAGATGCCTGAATGGTCCAGGTGACCCTGGAGGAGAAATTGTCCCCACTCAGGATCCGTTCAATCTCCAGGCGGTCAGCTGGAACCACCTAGGGTCTGGGTGTTCCAGCGCCCCCTGAGAGAGGGAGATCCTGTCCTGCAGAATCCTCCAGGGTCGAGCCACTGTCAGGCTCATCAGGTCCGCAAATCAAGGCCTTCTGGGCCAATGGGGAGCCAACAGTAGGACTTCCGCCTTCTCCTCCAACCTCTTTTGGATGACTCTCGGGATTAACGGGAGGGGAGGGAAGGCATATAGCAGTCCCGTCGGCCACGGGTTGCAGAGGGCATCCATGCCCTCTGCCCCTGGCGTCGTGAACCTGGTGAAATAATGAGGGAGGTGAGTGTTGTCTGGGGTGGCAAACAAGTCGACTGTTGGGTATCCAAACTGCCATGATTTTATTCATGTCCTGATGAGCCCTGCAGTCCTCAGAAGGAATTCTCCCCTGCAGTTGTTTTAGCCATACAAGGGATGCTCGATTAAAGAATGAGGCCACTGTGGAGGCCTTCACTGCCCAGGCAGCCACCTGGTGAGCTCTGACTAAGGATTGCTCGAATCTCTTGTCCTTCGGCTGGAGGGCATCTAAAGGGGCATCTGCCATAACAGATGAGGAAGAAAGGGCCGCTACAGGAGCATCAATAAAGGGAACCTCCAAAAGTTTGGAAAGATCCGGCCCCATATGATAATAATGCCGATCCAGGCTATTGGGATTAGGCCCCGCCCCTGGGGAAGACCACTGTCTCTGAACGACATCCAGGAAAAGCCTGGGGGAGGGGATTACCTCCTTTTCTATTGTAGGTTCAGAAAATAGTGGGTCAGTGGGATCCTGAAGACCCGGAACCTGGTCCTGCGGAGCCTGGTTGGGTCCCATTTTGGTAGCATTTCTGGCCTTGAACAATAATGATCGAAAAACAGATGGGCGAAACAAGCAGGCTGATCAGGCACCAAGCCTTGCTCTTTAGGGATGTCCTCCACAGAAATGGAGGAATGGCTAGGAGAGGCGGGAGGATAGATTCCCTGAGGGTAAATTTCCCCCATGTCCTGGGTTCCCTGTTGATAAACACAGGGTCTGATGTTCTCAGAACCATCTGGATGGTCTCTGCGTTGTAAAACAGCTTCCATGCCCTGTCTGATGGCTTCAGATAAAAGGGGTCCCAGATTGGCCAGTATAGTGGGTTCTGACTGGTCAGTAGACCGAAGGCCCACAGCCATTGTTGTGAAAGTAGCTTCAGCTTGTCCTGAGCTGGGCCTAGGGGGCTCCTCAAAGGGAGGCTCAGAGGCCCCATGTCCTGGCAGGCTGTGAAAAGAATCGGAGACGCCCTGCATAATGGACTCTGAGGTGGATGGAAGATCCCCAACCTCATCTGGTGACTATGCCTGGGCATAGCAATCGACTGATGTTTCAGCCAGTAAGGGGTTCTCCTGAGCTACGGGCTGTGAGGAGGCTTGAGTAGCTCGAGGAAGAGAGCTTGGTTGATCTCTGGGAACCTGCACACGTTCCCTCCTTTCCTCCTCCCTCTGGGCTTTAGCAATTGCCCTGTCCAAGGCTCGTTGCCGCCTTTCCTCATCTTTTTTAGAGGCTTTAGAAGCCTTCTTCGGTTTATCACTGCCACGAGGCTCTGAAGAATGCCTCTTCTGTGCAGTCCTCGATCCCGAGGAACCTGCTGCCTGGGAGGAATGGGCAGTCCGAGATTCGCGGAGCGAATCTCGTGAGCGGGCCCACTAGTTTCCCACTGCTCCTGATCCCAGGAAACTAGGGTCTGCTTTGCTGGGTAATCAAAGGGTCAGCGTTCCAGAGCGAACTCGTGGTCACTGCCCTGATCTGCTGCCCCCAACAGTCGGATCGCCGCCACGCAGCCTTCAGTGGGCTCGGGCAAAGGCCCTTTACGCTGGGAGAGCAATCTGGTCCGATTCGCCATCACGCGGCCTTCAGTGGGCTCGGGCAAAAGCCCTTCGCGCTGGGAAGTCAATAGATGTAAATTGCCGCCACGTGGCCTTCAGCGGGGTCGGGCAGAGCCCTTCACGCTGGAATAGCACAACCGTGCAATCAGCTGCCACACGGCCTTCAGCGGGATCAGGCAAGCCCTTCACGCTGAAAGAAAAGGTTCTTTGTTTGCCAAATTGGAATTCAGTGAAGAGAAGATAGAATCTAGGAATGGGAACCACGAAACACATCTAGTCCTTAAGATCGACTTAGTCTAAAAGCTGGGAGGACGACTGGAGGAGGCATGTCGTTAAAGTTGCAGACTCAGTCCAATAAGATGACAGACGGAGTTAACCCATTCCTGGATGCTATCTCCACCACCCACCATGGAGAATAGACTCATCCAGGATCTTTCTGCTGATTTCACAATCACTAAGGATCCACATTACTTCTATAATCCAAATCTTAAAATCAAAATTACATTTCTCTTAGTTTCTTGCAAAAAGTCCAAAAGTAGCTTTAATAACAAATGTCACTGTCACTTAAAATACAACCAGATACTCTTCTTTCCATGTCTTACCCCGTTTTGTATAAACACTTCTTTAAATCTCCATTTATTAATCTATTAATCAGCAGAGATCCAATAAGAATGAACAAAAATCCTTAATAATATAAATACATAGCCCCCTTTTTCATTTTGTCTATGTTCTCCTCATCCTTCTCTTAACAATTAAATATTATAAAAAATGTAAAATCTATTAAATGTCACAAAAATAACCCTTAAATATTAAAAACTACTCCATTACAACATTAGACATTTCTAAAAGAAATGCTATCCAATCCAGATAACCGTTCAACATCACCAGAAATAAGAACTCATTATTTAACCATAATCAGATAAATCAATTTTGTTTTTTTTTTCTTCTTCTCTCCAACCATTCTTAAATCCTATAAATAAAATTGTGTTTTCTTTTAGTATCTTTTCCTCTGCTCTAGAAATTTTTATCATCTTATCACCTATCCACTTGTAGTTTCCATTAAAGAACTCCAATAAACCCCTTGTCAGGCCGAAGCCATTTCCTTTGGATCTTTGGCTTGCCACACTTTATGCTAGTTTAAAATGTATTCTTTGCTATGGGAATTTGGGAGGAGCAGTTGCATGAGGGATGTCTGCATGTAGCCACAACAAATGGTCATCCTTTGTCCTGCACCTGCACGGAAGAAGGTGGAGTTCCAACCAAGCTACCAGAAGATGAAGCAATGAAGATTGGTTCATGTGATGAACTTGGGGGTGTGGGGACAAAGGCTTGAACTTTCAACTGGGTGGAGAAACCCCGAAGGCTTCAGATTCGGGATTTCTCCCAGCTGTGCTGACATGGCTCTGTTAATAAATTGGAACTTTGAGGAATGCCTTGCCTCGGACTCTGATTTAATTCCAGATGCTATTCAGAACCCTGACACCCCTTTCATTTCAATTTGAAAGGGAATCCAAAATGTCTTTTTCAATTTTTGAATGATCATCCAGTGCATCCCTCTCAGTTGTCTCCAGAGGGATTTCATCATCACTCATAACTTCTGATTCCATTAAACAGTTAAACAGTTCAAGCACTTCACGGGCCCATAAATTAAATATTTCCTTTTAAGTAGCCACCCTGTAATCTGGTAACCAACCTTTAAGGCTTTGTTGTACAATTGATATGTAAACAAGACAGCTTCCCTACACAAGAGGTTCTTTCTGTTCACTCTTTCAAAAAAGGAAAGTTTCCAAAAAGGAAATCCTTTGTTTATAACTCCAAACGTTTAGTGGCAAGGTAGATTAAAAAAAAACAAGCAAACTTCAGGCTGTAGATTCATTAAAAAATAAGATTTCAATTTTGTTTCAAAAATAAAAATTCTTTCTATTTGAATATTTTTAGCCTCTTTAATTTCCAACTTTTTGCGAATCAAGCAAGTATCGGTATAAATTTCCAACATTTCATTTTAAATGTAGTTCTAGAAAGAAAAGTACTTATCTGTTCCAAAGAAAAGTTTCTCTTTAACTGTAAGGATCAATCAATCAATCAATCAAAAAGATTTAGAAACGATGAAGGTCAGTTCTAGGATCCATACATTTGGCTACATTACAGCTATAAATTCAATGAAAATACCTGTCCCTTTGTTGCTCAACTCTTAAGTTAATGGACGAAATGTTTTCTGGTTTCTTCCTTTGAGCTGGAAACAAAAAGAAGGCCCCTCTGCTTGCAGGCAGCAAAGCAATCTAAGAGCACCAGATTTCAACTTACACCATGCCTCTTACCCACCTCCAATCCATGCCACCTTACACCCTCCCAACCTGTGCTTATCCATGTCTTACACTCACACAATCTTTCTGACCCACCCTGTGCCTCTTGCGCATCTCTTTACACTCTTGTGCATTCTCCCTGACCTGCGCCATGCCTCTCACGTATTCTCCCTATCTCTTCCTCGCACTCTTGCAGACCCTCCCTGGAAACCTTGTGTACCCCATTTACTCCCTTCCCCACCAGAAAGCAGCCATTTACCTGCCTGATGAACTGGGGTTTGCCACCTCCTGCCAGCTTTTCCAATGACTTTAGTTGTAGGAAGTGGACAAAAACCTGCCTCGCTAATGACTGTGTGATTTTGTTAATGATGGCAGCCAGGATTGCCAATATTGCTATCACCAAGCAGTGTAGTCGCACTTTATGACTGCATCACTTAGCGATGGAAATTCCAACCCCAAATGCCATTGTAATTCAAGGGGTACCCGTGAGGGGAAAAAAGTATTTGGTCCTCTGCTGATTTTGTACGTTTTCCCCAGGGGTGGTATTCACTTACCTTCCCTACTGGTTCGCAAATGTGAGCGCATGCGCACGCTACACTTGCACGTGCCGCGTCCATGCATGCACACAGCCTCGAAAACGTGGATATAATGGGACGTGATTATGTCCGGCCGGGTGGGCGAGGCCACCCGCAGTCAGCGCTACCAGTTCACCCGAACTGGATAGAACTGGCTGAATACCACCTCTGGTTTTCCCACTGACAAAGAAATGATCAGTCTGTAATTTTAATGGTAGATTTATTTTAACAGTGAGAGACAGAATAGCAACAACAAAAAATCCAGAAAAACGCATTTCAAAAAAGCTATAAATTGATTTGAATTTTAATGAGTGAAATAAGTATTTGATCCCCTATCAATCAGCAAGATTTCTGGCTCCCAGGTGTCTTTTATACAGGTAACGAGCTGAGATTAGGAGCACTATCTTAAAGGGAGTACTCCTAATCTGAGTTTATTACATGTATAAAAGACACCTGTCCACAGAAGCAAGCAATCAGATTCCAAACTCTCCACCATGGCCAAGACCAAAGAGCTGTCCAAGGATGTCAGGGACAAGATTGTAGACCTACACAAGGCTGGAATGGGCTAGAAGATTATCGCCAAACAGCTTGGTAAAAAGGTGCTAACAGTTGGTGCGATTATTCGCAAATGGAAGAAACACAAAATAACTGTCAATCTCCCTCAGGCTGGGGCTCCATGCAAGATTTCACCTCATGGAGGTTCAATGATGATGAGAACAGTGAGGAATCAGCCCAGAACTACACGGGAGGATCTTGTCAATGGTCTCAAGGCAGCTGGGACCATAATCACCAAGAAAACAATTGGTAACACACTATTCTATGAAGGACTGAAATCCTGCAGTACCCACAAAGTCCCCCTGCTCAAGAAAGCACATGCACAGGCCCGTCTGAAGTTTGCCAATGACATCTAAATGATTCAGAGATCTGGGTGAAAGTGTTGTGGTCAGATGAGACCAAAATCTAGCTCTTTGGCATCTACTCAACTCGTCATGTTTGGAGGAGGATGAATGCTGCCCATGACCCCAAGAACACCATCCCCATTGTCAAACATGGAGGTGGAAACATTATGCTTTGGGGGTGTTTTTCTGCTAAGGGGACAGGACAACTTCACCTCATCAAAGGGACGATGGACGGGGCCATGTACCGTCATATCTTGGGTGAGAACCTCCTTCCCTCTGCCAGGGCATTGAAAATGGGTCGTCGATGGGTATTCCAGCACGACAATGACCCAAAACACACGGCCAAGGCAACAAAGGAGCAGCTCAAGAAGAAGCACATTAAGGTCCTGGAGTGGCCTAGCCAATATCCAGACCTTAATCCCATAGAAAATCTGTGGAGGGAGCTGAAGGTTCGAGTTGCCAAACGTCAGCCTCAAAATCTTAATGACTTGGAGAGGATCTGCAAAATCCCTCCTGAGATGTGTGCAAACCTGGTAACCAACTACAAGAAACGTCTAACCTCTGTGATTGCCAACAAGGGTTTTTCCACCAAGTAGTAAATCATGTTTTGCAAAGGGGTCAAATACTTATTTCACTCATTAAAATGCAAATAAATTTATAACTTTTTTGAAATGCGTTTTTCTGGATATTTTTTGTTATTCTATCTCTCACTGTTAAAATAAATCTACCATTAAAATTACAGACTGATCATTTCTTTGTCAGTGGGCAAATGTATAAAATCAGCAGGGGATCAAATATTTTTTCCATCATTGTATATAGTTCAGATAGGCAACATATTCATAAAGTG
Source organism: Thermophis baileyi (assembly GCA_003457575.1). Lineage (NCBI taxonomy): Eukaryota > Metazoa > Chordata > Lepidosauria > Squamata > Dipsadidae > Thermophis > Thermophis baileyi. Next base: position 1,311,989 of record QLTV01001123.1, read on the forward strand.
GAATGGCTTTTTAGAATAGAATAGAATAGAATTATTTATTGGCTAAGTGTGATTGGACACACAAGGAATTTGTCTTTGGTGCATATGCTCTCAGTGTACATAAAAAGAAAAGATACATTCGTCAAGAATCATAAGGTACAAATAAGCAATCAGGAAACAATCAGTATCAATATAAATCGTAAGGATACAAGCAACAAGTTAGTCCTGCAGTCATAAGTGGGAGGAGATGGGTGATAGGAACAATGAGAAGACTGATAGTAATAGTAATGCAGCCTTAGTGAATAATTTCACAGAGGTGAGGGGATTATTGGTTTAGCAGAGTGATGGCGTTTGGGAAAAAACTGTTCTTGTGTCTAGTTGTCTTGGTGTACAGTGCTCTATAGCGTCATTTTGAGGGTAGGAGTTGAAACAACCTCTGAAGTCTGTGTCTGTCTTGTTGGGTTGCAGAACCAAACCAGACAGTTATAGAGGTGCAGATGACAGACTCAATAATTCCTTTGTAGAACTGTATCAGCAGCTCCTTGGGCAGTTTGAGCTTCCTGAGTTGGCGCAGAAAGAACATTGTTGTTGTGCTTTTTTTATGATGTTTTTGGTGTTAGGTGTCCATTTTAGGTCTTGAGATATGATAGAACCTAGAAATTTGAAGGTCTCTACTGTTGATTACTTTTCAATTACATTTACTAAGTTCAATACACTGACACAGACACACACAAATTTAATCACTAAAATGCTGAGACGGAGCTAGAATTGGCTAATTTCCAAATTTATCTTGCATTTATCTTTCATATATGTATTGCAGACATATATGAACTTAGATGTATAAAATAATCCAAAATAGAAATGGTTTCCAGAGTGTGTGGCATATACATAGGATATTTATACACTGTATATCCTTCAATGAACTGGGAACAATTCATAAATGGAAAATAATTTGCTCAGTCATTCAACTGCAAAATTAATCCTAAATTCCATTTTTAGCAAATACATTCCAAAGCATTCCACATTGTAAAAATATTTCAAAAGGGGGGGGAGGCCCTCCAAGAAAATGTGCCAGTATACAGCCTCTGAAGTACTAAGATATAGAGAAAAATGTAAGTCTTTCAACAGGATAAAAGTTAATATATAATAGTATTGGGGAATGCATTGGATTTGATACCAAAAGATACGTCTAAGTAAACAGCAGTGGGAACACATTAAAGCAGTGGGTAACTCATTAAAGCAGACTTAATTTCTTTCAAAATTGTATACTATACTATAGCATTGCTTAAGAAGTAGGAGTCTTTACCAGTGTGAGTATTTTGCCTTGGTGTTCTTTTCTGGGATCTCTGCTCCCAGTATACTACTTCTTACATACTTCCATCTGTGCACATTCTTAGAGCAAAGATACCTTCCAATTTTCTGTAATCCTAGGAAGGACTTTTTCTTATGAGCTTATAGCCTGAGAGCAACTTTTTTTAAAATGTTTTTTCTCATGAGGAATTAGTCTTTTGGTGTGAGAACAAAGTCTTGTTATTGTTTCATCACAGTTTTCTGGCAGTTTTTGTTCTTGCTCACTCATCACATGATAGTACTCTTCATGACATTCTTTTTTATTCAGGTTGACATCATCGGCCGTTATCTTAGTCTTGCTCTACACAATTTTTGTGTCAGGGTGCTCATTATGATTTTCTCAGCCTTGTTTCAGCCATTTAAATATTTTTCACTCATATTCTAAAATGTTTAAATACAAACTCAGCCTTTTTTATGTTTATTCCTACTGTAAAAGAAAAGCTCCCTTGAGTTAAGATTAACTAGTGGTGATTACATGGTCATTGCTATGTAATTCCTTGACAATAGTAATTAGTTTGCAACTGCCATTTTTATGGGACTTCTTTCAACCTATACCTATACCTAGGTCTAGCCTATACCCTAGGATTTTGTGGAAGGCTCCCATGTAAGTACTAACCAGGGTTGACTTCCTTAGCTTGGTTAACTAATGCTGTCCAATTACCAGGACAGTAAGCAGAATTGTCTTGGAATACAAATGCATATATTTGAATACATTTGATGAGAGATCATTTCTCAGCTGAATTTTCATCAGCAAAGCTAAGATGAGAAGAAGATGAAAGCCATGCCTATTACCATTAAATCTTTAAGAGACAGCTAGAATGGGAAACATGGGATGGGTAAGTTAAATGTTTTTAGGAGGTGCAAGTAATTTACATGCAATAACCCTCTTTTGACAATTCTATCTGCAATACAATACAAGCTGCAACCAAGGCTTATTTCTTACATTTCACCAACCAGAAGCTACAGGCAATCTACATAGGATATCCATTTTTTTTCAAACAGATATAAATATCACATAAGATGGAAATGGAAAGAATAAGTTTATATGTAAGATTGATTGATTGATTGATTGATTGATTGTTGACATGCTACCCATTTCACTATCCAAAGTGAGTCTGGCAGCTTACAATGTAATAAAAACAGAAATATAAAAACATTAAAAAAACATATTTAGGATAGCATTTATTAATTCTATTTAAGCAACACTACAGTTCTATATTAACAATAATTCAGTGACAGTTTAAAATGTATTTCCTTTACTCAGAATGTTATATTTTACTGTTACCTAATTTTGTGCTCCATGTATCATATGCTCCTTAATATGACTTTATATTCATCCTGCCATGGTTTATACATTCTGACACAACCAGTTTTATTCCTTGAATCCAGATGCTTGGAAAACATATCTACCCTATGTCAAATACAGAGTTTGCTTTCATAAAATAATTTGATATGAATTTGCAAAATAATTTTAGCTACCACTCTTCACTGACTCAGTACTCCTTTTTCGGTTAAGTGTAGCTAATGAATAACAACTCCTGAACGGGGAGGGAATGACTGGCCCTCTAAGACTATACAATTTGTATAGTATGTGTTTAAGGAGGGGGTGATAATGACTGTACAATCATTAGTGATCATTATCACTCCCTCCTTAAATACATACTACACAAATTGTATAGTCTTAGAGGGCCGGTCATTCCCAAGTTCACTATACACTGTGTGCACAATTATTAGGCAAGTTGTATTTTGGAGGATTAATTTTATTACTGAACAACTACAGTGCCCTTTCAGTTTCTTAAGCTGTTGACGATCAACTTTTTGTACAGCAGCAACCACAGCCTCCCAGACACTGTTCAGAGAAGTGTACTGTTTTCCTTCACCGTAAATCTCCCATTTAAGAAGGGCCCACAAGGGACCATGTCATTATTCTTTCATCTTTAAGGCCTTTACTAGCTACACAGTGGAGTACTTCGGTGCATGCAATGAAGCATTGTCCTGCATAAAAATCATGGTCTTCTTCAAAGATGCAGACTTTTTCCTGTACCACTGCTTGAAGAAAGTGTCTTCTAAAAACTGGCAATAGGTTTGGGAGTTGATTTTGAGTCCATCTTCAACCCGAAAATAGCACTTAGACTTATATACCGCTTTACAGTGCTTTACAGCACTCTCTAAGCGGTTCACAGAGTCAGCATATTGCCCCCAACAATCTGGGTCCTCATTTTACCCACCTCGGAAGGATGGAAGGTTGAGTCAACCTTGAGCCGGTGAGATTTGAACCGCTGAACTGCTGAACAGTCAGCTGAAGTAGCCTGCAGTACTGCACTCTAACCACTGCGCCACCTCGGCTCGAAAAGGTCCAACTAGCTCATCTTTAATAATACCAGCCCATACTAGTACCCCACCTCCACCTTACTGGTGTCTGAGTCAAAGTGAAGTTCTGTGCCTGTTACTGATCTAGCCACAGGCCCATCCATTTGGTCCGTCAAGAGTCATTCTCATCTCATCAGTCCATAAAACCTTTGAAAAATCTGTATTCAGATATTTCTTGGCCCAGTCTTATCGTTTCAACTTGTGTCTTGTTCAGTGGTGGTCGGGTTTCAGCCTTCCTTACCTTGGCCATGTCTCTGAGCACTGAACACCTTGTACTTCAGGGCATTTCAGGTAGGTTGCAGTTCTGGAAAATGACAGCACTGGAGGATAATGGATTCCTGGTAGCTTCACATTTGATTCTTCTCAAACCTTTGGCAGTTAATGTGTGTCTTTTTTTTCTCAACATGTTTCTTGTGACCCTGTTGAGTATTTGCAACAAAACGTTTGATGGTTCTGTGATCACGCCCCAATATCTTAGCAATTTCAAGAGTGCTGCATCCCTCTAAAAGACTTTGTACAATTTTTGACTTTTCAGACTCAGTTAAATATCTTTTTTGGTCCATTTTGCCTGAGGAAAAGAAGCTGCCTAATAATTATGCACACCTTGATATAGGGCCGTGATGGCGAACCTATGGCACGCATGCCAGAGGTGGCACGCAGAGCCCTCTCTGTGGGCACGCACGCCATTGCCAGCTGCTCTTCTGAGTTCCATCACAACTGGTCACGCCAGAACCCGGAAGAGAGCAGCTGTCGGCGCACATGCACGTGACGGAACCCGGAAGAGCAGCTGGCCGCCGTGCACACTCCAGTTTTGGCACTCGGTGCCAAAAAGATTAACCATCACTGATATAGGGTGTTGATCTCCTTAGGCCACACCCTCCCTCATTACACAAATACCCATCACCTGATATGCTTATATCCACTAAGCATTCAAGTTTATACAGCTTGGAAGTGGAAAATACGTATAAAAATGATGATATGGTCAAAATACTCACTTGCCTAATAATTGTGCACACAGTGTAAATTCATTTCTAATTTTGCTATACTGATCACATGTTATATTTGCCAGTGTTTCATTAGAATAGTTTCCTTGAATTGTATAATTGACCTATCATATGTCAGTGATCTGAATACCACTTTGACATAGTTGATTCATTTTTTTAAGATAGTCCATTTTATTCCTACCAGATTCTTTTCAGTCCCTAAACCTGAAACACCTAATGGCCTTTTAACAGGTTTTAAGGAACTCAGTCTGTTTCAACTACTTGATCTAAAGCTCCAAATGTCCTTCATCCATCATCCACAGCTGGATGGAGAAACTGCCAGCTCAGAGCAAACTTTTGTTGCCAGACCAATAAAAATTTATCTTTTTTATCAGTTATCATATTATATCTATGTGTTAGTTTACTTATAGTAACTAATGTCAAACTGTACCAGGCAGAAAAAGAAAAAGTTGAACAGCAGCAAAATGGATGGACTCAGTTACAATGATGATGAGGAAGACCTGAAAGGTTAGGTTAAGGACAGATTGTCATGGATAAAATTGGATATGGTTGCTAAGAGTCAACACTGATGATAATCAGCTGGCAAAAATAAAAATAATCAAAATCAGCTAACATCAAGCCTCTATTTCAATTCAGGCCTGAACCTGTTATCAAATACTTTTTAGCCGTCTCTTTCCAGATGCCTACCATTTTCTCAAGGAGCTTCAAAATGCTCAACAACTCAAATGAAAAATGCCAATCTATTTGACCATGCCCTATAATGATACAGATCAATTCTGTGGCCTTTTACCTTCAGCTTCCTGAAGTACTAAACTACCATCTAGTTTTCCACCATTCAAGCCATCTGTCCAGGACATCAGATGCTGTCTGAGGAAGAAAACGAAGGCGGAAAAACCTAGGAAGGTTTAGGGGGGGGAAGGGGGATCATACACTCCAATTGCCCACAACCAGAAAAATAAGAAGAAAAATAAGTCCCTGAGACTTTCAAACTTGGAGATGGAGGTGAAGGAGAAAAAGGAAGGAGATTGGTATCAGGCTCAGGCTGACAAAGCGAGAACCAGAAATTTGCAATCTAGAGAGAATCATATAACTTTTATAAAAACCTATGAATATCTGAGTTATTACAAAAGCTACCACAAGACTGAACTTATTAGTTCACTCAAATAGAAGGAAAAAGGCTAGAGTTTGAACTCTGGTCTGTATCTTATATATAAGAGAGGGTACAAGACTGAGAGAAACTCAAATTTATTTGCATAGAAAATTAAGGCTTTACTTTTGTCTGTAATATAGATTCTACTCTAGCTATATTATATTTCAATGAAAGTCTTCAAGCCAAGTGCTGAAAAAGGATTTGCATTGGAAATAAACAATATGATGATCCATATAGGTTCATGTGTACCAGTACCATGGGTTCCTTACGTATGTGTGGCTGGTTCCACATAGACTGCTAACAGCAGTTCCTGGCAGTGCTTTACTGAGAAGGAAAAAGAAAGGTGGGGTAATTCACCGTTATTGTCCAAATAAAATCAATACTTTTTTTACTTGTTTCCTGAAAAGAAAAGGAATCCCTTCTTTTCAAGAATATTGTTCTGAAGAAGGGGGGGGGAGAGAGAGAGAGAGAGAGAGAGAGAGACAGAGAGACAGAGAGAGAGACAGAGACAGAGACAGAGACAGAGTGCATTAGTGATTGGGAGGTGAGGGTTAGGGTTTAATTCCAAATTAAAACGTATTTCAGATTTGGGCAAGGAGAAAAGGAATATGAGGTAGTATGTGTAGAAGAAAAGTATCCACCAAGACAAAAGTAGTCTCTTATTCTAATTAGTTGACAAGTTTATCACATGGAAAGTGATGTAGCTGTTTAAAATAGCAGGATTTTAAGTTATCTACTCACTGCTATTACAACTAGATGGTATTTTTTTAAAGAATTATTTGATTCTAAGTGAAATGAGCTATTATTCATGCTTCTATTGATTTCTAGTTCTGTTATATAACAGGATAATAAAATTCCTCTTCCTCTAAATACATGCATATGAAGCAAGTTACTTTCTACACACCTAAACTTTTATAGTTAGGCTATTTTTCAATAGTATACTAGATTTAGTAAGAAATCAAACTGAATAATTCTTATACAAAGAAATCCCTTGCATTATACACAAAAATAGATGATTACATAACTGACCACAATTTTAACATCTTATTCCATTTTTAGGGGCAATCTAATCTGTATATGGAAAAACCATTCTACTGAGTTATGTTCAATAGTTTTCCAGTTTAACAGATTTTAAAATGCAGAATTTTTTTTCCAAATTATACCAAACTAATATATAGCATAACACGGGTATGTACATTCTACGAGAGACAGAAAAAGTGAGGATGAATTATTTAAAACTGTTCATCATTTCTGGAATTTTTTTGTGAAGATGTTGGGCAGGTTTGTATGATTTAAATGGCCCTTCTGCACATTGGATTGGACTATATGATCCCTGCAGTTCCTTCCAATTCTATCATTCTTCTATGAACAATACATATTTGGATTAATTCAACTAAAATTACCTGCTATGTGCATCCTTACATTCTAGCTCTGTTTGAATAACTGTTCAGAAAGTTCTTAGAAACTTTAAAACTAAATGTGTAAGAACTATGTTATTTACAAGACATAATTTAAAACAAATATAATTTTACATTGCACAGGAAAATAGTATCAAAAAGAGAATCTTAAAGGTTACAGAAGAATAAAAATTTAACAAAATGTATGTCAAATTAGCATATTGATTATCTTATAGGAGGAATGGATAATGCAGTTTGCAGGTAAAAGGAATACCTGTAATCCTAAACAGAAGCATTCTATATAGCAATGACTGTTTACAAGTCCCACTGCTGATTATTAAAGGAAGTCTATAGATGCAATCAAAACCACAAAACTGTGCCTCACTTACTTTGACCATGTCATGTGGGGGGATCTGCTGGAGAAAGCAATTATGTTTGGAAGACATACCGGTAGCAGTAAAAGGACACCAGGGCTTCAAAGAATGTGGTGGCTGGATATCAGCAAAGCTGAATCCAGCCAGAGCATAGAAAAACTCAAAAAAAAATAATAATAATAGTGCAAGATGTGGAGAGACCAAGTCCACAGAATCACCAAGACTCAGACTCGACAGAATGAATAACATCACATCACATATATGCAATTTCCAATACTGTAAATTTAAATCAAGATGTCTAACATTAGATTGCAAAAACATTAAGCTTCAAGTCTCTTGAGACCTTTATTTGTCTCCCTTCAGCTTGTCTGTCATCAGAAAATGGCTCAGTCCTTGTTCCTTTTTGCTTACCCAATAACACTATTTGATCTCATTGCAAAATAAAACTGACAGGTACTTGCCAAGTTACTCTAATCACATGCAATTTCCAATACTTAAAATTTAAATCAAGATGCCTAACATCAGGTTACAAAAACATTAAGCTTCAAGTCTCTGGAGACCCTTACTTGTCTTCCTTCAGTGTGTCCCACTTTAGCTTGTCTATCATCAGAAAATGGCTCAGTCCCTGTTCCTTTTTGCTTACCCAATAACACTATTTGATCTCGTTACAAAATAATACTGCCAGATACTTCCTAAGTTAATCTAATCACAATGTTATATCTTTCTATGATGTTATTATGTACATATATTGACATTTCTGATAAAGCCGAGACTAAACCATTACTGCTACCTAATGCTGATACAGGATAATTCTTCAAACTTTCTTTTAACTGGATCAGACAGTTATTTGTCTGGATTTGGATCATTTTCTATAATGTACTGTGGCAACCTGTAAAGGACAATTATTCTACTTCTAAACAATGTCATAGAAAATCCAAAAGTATTTTTATAAATTTGTGACTACCTATTTCTACCTACATAGGCAAATGTCTGTTTACTAGCTAATTAACATGTCTGGTACAGAAACAGCAGGTCCTCTCAGGTAAGCTATTCAGAATATCTGAAGCTTACCATGGCTAGATTTGCTAAAATGTGATTGGCTACTCTGTGACCTAGCTATTGGTCAAATTCAACCAACTGGATTAATTTAGTAAGTATGGTTAAAACATGTGCATGAATACAGCCCTTGGGGTTTGCAGCTCCAAGTCTTAATTCCCAAGAATTGTATAGAACTGCAAACATTGTATGTATGAGTTGGATATGATATGGTCTGCAAAACACATTATTTGGATAACCAAAACACTTTATGTTAAAGAAAACTATTTTCTAATCATAAAATTGTATTAAATAAGTTTCCCTAAGCCAATTGCAGGTGCTAAAATATTAACATATCCATTCTTTATTCAAGCAGATTTGTATATCTCTCTTGCATTGGTTCAAGATAGTGTATATTATAGCACAACCAGAAAAGCAATGGATAAGCACAGGAATCATGGGACAGTAGCAAGGCAAAAATCACTGATCACTAAAGAGAACACCGATATGCACCTCAAGTTTAAGGGGGAAAAGTATTCTCCAAATATCTGATGGAAGGTTTTGTAGACAGAGGAATGGAATGGAGGAATGGAGACTGAAAATGTTGAGATTATCTGGAACTCTTTATATCTGGTGAAAATAAATCAGTGCATTCCTCAATAAGATGCTCGTATCGATTGTCAAGCATGGATGAGGTAGAGTTTGCTGCTTCTTAATTTGTGATTATTGAAAAAACATAAATTCTGTTTTGAATTAGAAAATTCTATGAGAAAATATGCAATCTTTTTTGTAACTGAAACAAGTAGGCTATGCAGTAAGAAAATTATCTCAAAATACAAGCAAATCTACAAAAGAACTGATGAAGAAGAACAAAGATAATGTTTTTGAATGGCTGTATCTAAATCTTACAGAAGTATTCTAGTGGGACTTGAAATATGCAGTTCAAAAACAACAACAACAAAACAATATCAAATGTTACTGAGCTAAAGGAGTTAGATAACAGAAGAACGGACCAAAATCCCTGGACATTATGTCAGAGCTGTATTTTAAATCACCAGAAGTGTTTGATTACAATTACTGCAACTAAAAATAATAAAATCATTTACTGAATCTATCGGGCAAATTTTTTTTCTTATTGGCACATACCGGTAATATATTTGATGTGTGGGGATATATACATTTAGTCTTATTTGTTCACTCAGACTTCCATTATATTATCTCTGCTCATCTGACAAGATATGACAGGATTGGCATGCTCTGGGTCTTATCAATTAAGCAGTGCCGTTTTATAAAACCCAGGAGGCATGGCTTCTATGTCATTCCCTGACAATTCAGATGGCCCAACTCTACCAGCTTCTGGAAAGACCTTGAAAATTCAGTTTTTCCTAAAGACACTGGGCAATGTCTTGAATGCTTTGGATTGTGAATTGCCTCTGGCATGATGAAATCATAAAAATATCATTTTTATTGTATTTTAAATGTTTTTAGCCTTCTGCAGCTATACAAATCAAAATAAAGAAATGGGGCGTTGGTCCTACCTGATACGCTCCTTCTCGTAGAGATGGGAGAGAGAAGCCAGGAATGGGTTGTAGCTCTATTCCTCTGCCTGGAGACTGAGCACGTGATCTTTTTTGGTCACGCCTTCCTTCCTGGTGACCTCCCCAGTTCGGCGAAGGCGTAGCGATGATGAGGCTTGTGACCTGTAAAAACATTAGCCCCTCCCGGACTGTGGACCAGACAATTATCAGGGTGGGGCTGGCTTCTCTCTCCCATCTCTACGAAAAGGAGGGTATCAGATAGGACCAACGCCCCTTCTCCATAGAGCTGGGGAGAGAGAAGCCAGGAATGGGACATACCAAAGCCGGCCTGTCCCTACGGGTGGGAAGCAGTCTGGTCCTAAGTCCCCCCAGCATTGTGGACCCTTTGGAGGAAGCGCCTATCAAAGGACGCCTCGGCCGAAGCGAAAATGTCCAACTTGTAATGCCTAATAAACGGGGAAGGAGATGACCAGGTGGCTGCTCGACACACCTCCTCTATGGAGGCCTGTGTTGCCCACGCCGCCATAGTGGCCGCGCTTCTAGTGGAGTGGGCTGTTATGTGTCGGGGTACTGGGAGAGCCCTCAACTCGTATGCTGTGGCTATACACGCCTAATCCATTGTCCCACTGTGGATGGAGTTACCCTGTTGCCTAAGGTGGAAGGATGAAAAGAAACGAACAGGGACTCAGTCCTCCTGAGAGGGGAAGTTCTTTTAATGTATATATGGAGGGCCCTCCTAATGTCCAAAGTATGCCACTTCCTCTCCAGGGCATGTTTCGGCCCTGGGCAGAAGTTGGGCAGGATCAACCCCTGGGCCCAATGGAACCAGGAATTAACCTTGGGGACGAAGGAGGGGTCCAACCGCAATACAACCCTGTCAGGGTGGAAAATGCATAGGTATTCCCTTACGGAAAGAGCCACCAATTTGGAAATCTTACGGGCCGATGTAATGGCCACGAGGAATGCCACCTTAATTGTGAGGAAACGCAGGCTAGCCGATCATAATGGCTCGAAGGGTCCTTCGGTGAGGGCCTGCAGAACCTTAGTCAGGTCCCAGGTGGGGTACCTGTGGACCACAGGAGGCCGCAAGTTAGTCGCGCCCCTGAGAAATCTGCGCACGTTGGGGTGCTTGGAGAGGGGCTCCAAGTTACCACAAGACAGGACGGAAGACAGGGCTGCCACCTATCTCCGAATAGTATTGGGTGTCAACCCTCTGTCCAACCCCTCCAGGACCTTGGCCACTTATGCTGTAGAACAGTGGTTCTCAACCTTTCTAATGCCGCGACCCCCCCGTGACCGCCGCCGCAACCCCCTTCCCGCATGGGATGAGGTGACAAAGGGGGCGTGGCACCAGGGGCGAAATGCTCCAGGTTCGGGCTTGCCTGCGGGTCGCCGGACAGCTGATAGCGTGGAAGCGGGAGACTTCGTCCGGACACCGCCATTTGGGTGCTTTTACCCTCGGATAATAGTAACACCTCCGCCTTCTCCGATAACACCTTCCTGATCACCGCTGGTAGGAGAGGCAGGGGAGGGAAGGCGTACAGGAGACCCCTGGGCCAAGGGCTGCGGAGGGCATTGACCCCCTCCGCTCCCAGAGAGGGAAACCTGAAGAACCTTGGCAGTTGTGCGTTGCAAGGTGAGGCAAATAGGTCCAGGACTGGAACGCCATAATGATTTGACAGTTCCTGAAACAGGGTGGGGTGCAAGCGCCATTCTGAATGGTCCACTGTCGCCTTGCTGAGGCAGTCTGCTTGCACGTTCTGCACCCCAGAAATATGTTCTTTCTAACCCTAACCCTAACCCGCAGGCATGGCCAAACCGGGAGCATTTCACCCCTGCAGTGACGGTGACACCAAGATGGCGGGCTAGCGTGCGCAGCGACCCCTGTGAAATGGTCGTTCAACCCCCAAAGGGGTCGCGACCCACAGGTTGAGAACTGCTGCTGTAGAAGGATCAGATTGAGTCCTTGAGCACCAGGTGCAAAAGGCCTTCCAGGTGGCATCATAAATCCAGACTGTTGATGGCCTTCTAGAGGCCCGAATGGTTCAAATAACCCTGGAAGAAAGGTTGTCTCGACTCAGGGCCCGCCACTCAACCGCCAGGCGGTCAGTTGGAGCCACTGGGGGTCCGGATGGATCAGCTCCCCTTGGCTGAGGAATAGCCTGTCCTCAGGTATCCGCCAGGGTCGAGCCACCGACAGGTGGACCAAGTTGGCAAACCATGGCCTCCTGGGCCAATGGGGAGCTAATAGTAACACCTCCGCCTTCTCCGATAACACCTTCCTGATCACCGCTGGTAGGAGAGGCAGGGGAGGGAAGGCGTACAGGAGACCCCTGGGCCAAGGGCTGCGGAGGGCATTGACCCCCTCCGCTCCCAGAGAGGGAAACCTGAAGAACCTTGGCAGTTGTGCGTTGCAAGGTGAGGCAAATAGGTCCAGGACTGGAACGCCATAATGATTTGACAGTTCCTGAAACAGGGTGGGGTGCAAGCGCCATTCTGAATGGTCCACTGTCGCCTTGCTGAGGCAGTCTGCTTGCACGTTCTGCACCCCAGAAATATGTTCTGCCCTCAAGGATAGAAGGTGCCTCTCCGCCCAGAGACCCAGCTGATTGGCCTCTCGCTTAAGGGACCTGGAATGGGTACCCTTGGCGGTTGATGTGGGCCTTGATGGTCACGCTGTCTGTTAAGACTAGAACGTGGTGGCCGACTACCACACTCTTGAATCTTTGGAGAGCCAGATGGACCGCCCTGAGCTCCAACCAATTGATGTTGTGGCTCAGGTCCGACAGGCTCCACTGGCCCTGGGCAATCAGAGACTGCATATGAGCCCCCCAGCTGAAGAGGCTGGTGTCTGTCGTGATGGTCAGATGGTCTGGCTCTTTGAACGGGCACGCCCTGTTGATGGCCTGGGACAACCACCACTGGAAGGACTGCAGTACCTCCTGAGGCACCCTGATCCTGTCTGGCGAGTGGCTCCTGCCAGATCTCTGATGGAGCAGGAGGAACCATTGAAGACTCCTGGCATGCAGGCGTGCCCATGGTATGATGGCAATGCACATCATCATCTTGCCCAATAATTGCGACAGGATTGCCAGGGATACTGTATCTTCTGTCATGATTCGTCTTGCCAAGGACTGCAAGCTGTCTCACCTCTCCGGGAAGAGGGAGAACATGCACAAGGAAGTATCTATGATGGCTCCCAGGTGGAGTAATCGGGTAGTTGGAGAGAAATGACTTTTCTTGGTGTTGATCGAAACGCCATAGTCCTGCAGTACCTGGATCGTTGTCCGGAGGTCCGCCTCTGCCTCAGCCAGAGGAGGACTGGATTAGGATGTCGTCCAGGTAACACTGGACTCTGATTGGCAGAGCCCGGAGGTGAGCTGCCAGGGCCAACAGTTTTGTGAATGTCCTTGGCGCTGACGACAGGATGAATGGCAGGGCCTTGTATTGGTAATGTTCGTTTGCGTAGGAAAACCGCAGACAAGATCGGAACATGGAGGTATGCTTCCATCAAGTCGATGGAGGTGAGGAAGTCGCCCTCTCGAATGCTCTCCAGTATCGACTGGAGGGACTGCATCTTGAAGCGCTTGTAGGTGAGGCACTTGTTCAGACACTTTAGATCTACAATCCCCCCCCCCGGAACTCTTTGGAACCACGAAGAGGATAGAATAAAATCCCTGACCCTGCTGGTTTTGAGGGATGGGTTGAATGGCCTGTAGCAGGTGCTGAATAGCTGTCTCCATCAGGCCTCTCTTCGCAGCGTCCCGGGATACGGGACATCTTAGAAAGAATTCCAGGGGTGAGGTGAGAAATTCCAGTGCCAAACCGAATCTCACTGTGCTGAGGACCCACTTGTCCGATGTGGCAGCCTCCCATTGATGGGCATGGAGGCTTAGGCGACCTCCGATGGGAGGATCGACCCTGCAGTCATTCAGAGCGGGGCGCTAGGGGCGACTTCCTGCTCCACGAAAGGGCTGCTTGGGCTGAAATGGTTGAAGGTTCCGAAATTCGGATCTGTCAGGTTGTCTGTCCTGCCTACCCGAGTATGGCCTCTGGGACTGAAGATAGTCGAGTCCCGGGTCCAGGGCCCAAAAGGGCTGCCTCCGAATATATGGCGAGGGACGACGGTCGCCCAGCCTGTACAGGGAAGGCATGGTCTTGCCCTTGCCTTTGGTGTCAACCAGAATAGGTTCTAGGGCCTTCCCGAACAACTTGCTGCCAGTGAAGGGAGCAGATGCCAACTTCCACTTATTTTTATTGTCGGCTTGCCAGTGCCGAAGCCATAACAAGCGACGGGCCGTGACTGATGAGGCTATGGACCGAGATGCGAACTTTGCCGCATTCAGAGTGGCATCAGCTGAAAACTCAACTGCAGCCACCAATTTGTTGATGTCTTGATGTAGTCTGACATCTTCAGGGGAAACTCTCTCTTGCATCTGGCGAAGCCAGAGCAACGAGGCCCGAATGAAAAATGAAGTGGACGTGGCGGCCTTTACCGCCCAGGCAGCTGCCTGGTGGGCCGTGCGAAGGGCCAGTTCCATTTTCTTGTCATCTGCCTTGAGGCAATCAATGGCATCAGTAGGTAGGAGCGCCAGGAGCGCCTTGGATGTCAAGGCTGCCACTGGTTTGTCCACCATGGGAATTTGCAAGGCCTCAGAGAGGTCTGAGGCTACATTGTAAAGTTTCCTCTCAGTGCCAGTAGGGGGAGGGCCCTTCCTCTCAGTGCCAGTAGGAGGAGGGCCCCTGGATTGGCCCACTGTCTTTAAACCACATCCAGAAATAGCTTGGGCGATGGAACCACCTCATTTTCAACGGTTGGCTCTGAAAAGAGCATATGACCGGAATCCGCAGTGCTCAGAGCAGGCTCTGGCACGGGTTCAGGCCCCAGATTAGTTATGGCCTTAGCCTTGCATAACAAGGACTTAAATAAATCAGGTCGGAAAAGACCTGTGAAAGGTGAAGGATCAGGAGTCATTCCCTCATCCTCCGAAAGAACCATGAACTCCTCTTCCTCAGCAGAGGAGACCTCACTCCTAATGGAAGGAGCTAGAGAGGAAAAGCCATGAGGATACACCCAGGAGTCCTGAGTCATGGGTGCCAATTGCTGGGCCTGAAATTGAGAAAAACTTTGAGGAGGTTGGCTCCTTTGCTGCAGGCCTGCACCTATTCCCTGCGATATTGCCTGGGAAATAATCAATTTCAGATGGTCAGGTAATTATGAACCACCTTCATCATCCCCTGAGCAGAGCCCCGCTGCAGTTGGGGTAAATGTAGCCTCAGGTATTGCCCTTGATGGAGGAATTTGGCCCTCTGCTCCTGCTACAGACAGGCTGGGATTTGCAGCAGCAAAAACCCCAGATCTATCACTTGGCTGCATTTGAATAGGAGAGAACAACTCTCTGGCGCCATCTGGTGACCAGGCGCGATAGTTTGCAGGCTGCAAGATGCTAGCTTCAGTAGAGCTCAACGGCCGTTCCTCTGAAGCCTGGGAAAATCCAGCTCCTCCCATGGGAGGGATTCCCAGCCCCTGGCTTTTTCCAGTCTTTTGGGCTTTGGCCATTTCCTTTTCAATGGCCTTTTGGCGCTGTTTGGCGTCCTTTTTGGCCACTTTGGAGCCTCTGCCACACCCTGTGGCTTTCTTACGGCCACTCTTTGATGCCCCCTTGGCAGCCACCCTCTGGCTAGAGGGGCCCTGTCTGTAGCTTGGGGAGGCCATAGGGAAAGCCCTATTGTCCCCTTCTAGAGGCTGTTGGCTGGTGGAGGGAGCCGGAGCCACCATTACCCACCACTTTACAATGCAGATCTGGCCTGCAGAGGGCTGCAGCTGCCGCGGCTTGATCTGGCACTGACTGCGCTTGCCGCTATCAGTGTGCCCAGTCGAATCTGGGCAGGGACTAAGTCCCCCTCCGCTCTCCCAGCAGGAAGCCTGGGACCTCGGCTCGGTGATTAAGAGCCGGGTGGAGCCCCACCACAGTCGCGCGGCTAGCAGGGACCTCGGCTTTGAAGCCGGAAGAGGTGGCTAACCAGTGTGCTGGTTAGCTGACCTGATCGCTGGAGCAATCCTTGTAGCAATTTTAAACTTTTAACTCACGGTTTGTTGAAACTCTAACTCGATGGCGAAGCCGGTCGAATTGTGCGTCTCGTCTGGCTGAAGACTGAGCCGAACTGGAGAGGTCACCAGGAAGGAAGGCGTGACCAAAAAAGATCACATGCTCAGTCTCCAGGCAGAGGAATAGAGCTACAACCCATTCCTGGCTTCTCTCTCCCCAGCTCTATGGAGAATGAGTAGGACCCACATTAGTAGGACCCACATCTCACACCATTCAGTGACAAAATTATGCTTAAGTACAGAAAATGTAAAAGACACAGTTAGTTTTTCACTATACCATATAGCTATGCAAAAGAAAGCAATGTCAATCAGGACTCAACTATAACCTCATGTGAAAACACTGGTTGAGAGAAAAGGTATAAAAGAAAGTTTAAAAAAAGATAGCTTTGGCAAGGTTAACTGAAAAAAAAGCTGTTGCTTCTGTTAAAAGATCAGAAAAAAATATTAGTCGCAGGTCCCTAATAAAAGCATTTTAAAAAACTTAACTGATCATTTATAACTGAATATAAATGATTTCTTCTTAAAATTATCCAGATAATAAAAATTTAGAAGCATTAGTTGCTAGCTGCATCTTAATTATAACCCCATATTCATTTTAACCATTACTTTCAAGTTTTGTTGCTTTACTTCTACGTACTTTACTTCTACGTAATGTTGCAATTCAATTTATATAAAGAAGTAACCTATGCAGAACAAAGTTATCCATCTATATTTTAAAGTCATGCAGTCTCTGCACAACTGCAAACTCATGATGAAAATAAGAAAGGCAGAAGAGGCATATGACATTTAAAATTACCTCCATCTGTATGAAGATCCTACCCATAATGAAACACAAAAGCAGAAGGTAATCTATTATTATACAGTATATTGTAGTATGAAAAACTCTAATAACATTTCCACACTGGACCAACTCTCCAATCATTTAAAAGCAGCATGAAAATTAATGTAGTTAGCTCTACTTCTGCTGCCTCACTGAAAAACAAGAAATAAAAGAATGGTTCCATCCAATTTTCTGCCAATAAAATCCTATCATCCCCCTCTCTGTCCATCAAAAGGAAAGAAAACAACAACAAACCCAAAAAGAGTTATAACCCATTAAATTGGCTTATAACTCTGACAAAAATCTGTTACTTCGCATGATCCTGGGCTAGAGATGTATCAAGTCAGTGTTCCCTTTACCAAACTTCCATAATCAGCTGACGCTTAGAAATAAGAGTTCCTTCCAATAGGGAAATAATCAATATTTGGTAGTATCAAATACTCAAGTTGCCAATTTTTTTAAATCTACCTTCTTGCATAACACCAGTCTTAAAACTAAACTACTTAAAACTAAATCTAAATCAAGTGTACAAGTAGTCCTAGACTTGTGACCATTCGTTCAGTAACTATTTGAAGTTATCATAGTTCTGAATGAAGAGTTTGATGACTTGTGCTCAAAGTTATGGCTGTTGCAGCACTGCCACAAGTCACCTGATCAAAATTTACAATTGCAGGGGCATTTGAACTCCCACTTGCCTATCTCCCCTACTCATCTAACTTTTGGCCACTCTGCACAGTGGCACTTGGCAGAGGCAACAGTGGGGTGGCCTGGGGCCTTCAGCAGTCTCAGCCAGCTATCAATGCCTTCCAGGTCTCTATTTCAGTCCCAGTGCCACCACTGCCACTGAGAAATGTCACCTTAAGCCCTACACTGCAGCCAGCTATTCCAACAGCATTGCCTAAAGCACCAGTTGCCTCTGCTACCCTGCGCTCCACAATCAAGCAAAGGGTTTTTAAGACGTGTTCCTAATATACAAAGCATATTGGGGTGAAACTGAATACAGCAGTCTTCCAGAGAAATAGATTGAACTTAACTAAAGTTAAAGTCTAAACCTGTTAAGCGGGTTACTAGAAGACAAAATAAGTATGTGAAAATTCAGAAAAAGGTATGACGGGTAAAAACTGTATTAAAATATGACCCAAAGAAGCAAAACATTGTTTTCTTCTGTGAATAACTTAAAAGAAGACATTTCTCAAAATGGCAGCATTCAAATTTTGGAGCAATTATTGTTTAAAAGTCAGAAAGAAGCAAAGATAAGAAAATATACTTTGCACATAGCATAAATGACGACAAAAATTTTATTGCTGATTCAAAAAACACAAAATTGCATACAAGCTTCTGAGCCCAGAATTCTTCATTGGACAAGATAAGGGATGACTTTGGCTGTTTTGAAATCAAAGAATTTAAGTTTTGTTAGCCTTAAGATGAAATGTAAATGCAATGAAGCGTTTCTCTTTTCTTCCACCCACCACAAACATCTTTCCCTTGAGCTATGGTATTATCGGGTATGACAAATGATTCTGAAAACTCAAAAGTTTCCAGAGTTTTTATAGTAGTACAACTTTTTGCTGGCTGCACAAGACCTTCTTTCCCAGGTCTTATTAGGAACTGCCATACACAGCCAGCAGCTGCCTCGCGAAGGCCAGGCAAGCCTCAGCAGCAGCAGTAGCAAGACAATGGTGAAGGTCAGGTAAGGTGGTGGAGTGCAGGGTGGCAGGGGCCTCAGAATGCGAGGAACCAATATGGCAGAGATGGGGGGATGCTCTTGAGGTCATATGTGTGGATAAGCTCCCAAGTATCCAAATTTTGACCATGTGGCAGTGGGGGAGGGGCACTGCAATGGCCATAACTTTTGAGGATGGATGTAAGTGCCATTTTTCAGCGTTGCCATAACTACAGTATGAATGGTCATAACTTGAGGACTACCTGTATTATTTAATGAAACATTTCCTCCTACTGCTATCTTACACGTCTCTGGTTGAATCCCAACCATAATTTATTTCTACACCAAATTTCTCTAACAAGCTACTGAATGAGAATCATGCCAAATGTAGTTACATTATACATAGAGCCACTAGGTCCGTGATGGCGAACGTATGGCATGCGTGCCATAGGTGGCACGCGGAGCCATATCTGAGGGCACACGAGGCGTTGCCCTATGTCAGCTCCAGCGTGCATGTGCACGCTGGCCAGCTGATTTTCGGCCTTCCGGAGGGCGGGGGAGGCCGTTTTCGCCCTCCCCAGGCTTCAGGAAAGCCTCCAGAGCCTGTGGATGGCGAAAAACGGAGTCAACGGGCCTACCGGAAGTTCAGAAACAAACTTCCAGTAGGCCCGTTGGGCCGTTTTTTTGCCCTCCCCAGGCTTCAGGAAGTCAGTGGGGAAGCCAGATTCACTTAACAACCATGTTACTAGCTTAACAACTGCAGTGATTCACTTAACAACTGTGGCAAGAATGGTCATTAAATGGGGCAAAACTAACTTAACAACTGTCTTGCTTAGCAACAGAAATTTGGGGCTCAATTGTGGTTGCAAGTCGAGGAGTACCTGTAGGCCCCTAGGCAACCATTATATGTTGTATTTGTCTCCTATCGTTGATGAAGACCTTGACATGTTTGTTTTTGAACATATAAGAACTAGATGTGATCTGTCCAAAGATAACGTTATCAGGCCAATTCAGAAATAGAATATTTTCACACATTTGGACAGATATGTGTAGGCACTACAATTGTTGCACTACTGGCTCTGGTCCACCCAACAACATATATAGTATAATGGTGCATGGGAATGATCTTGAGAGATTGGGTAAAGAGATGCTGTCAAGGGAATGGCCACATAAGAGTCAGCATAGCCCAGAGTTGGATAGTGGGCAGGGCAAGAAACTCAGAAGAAACTCAGAAGAAACCCAGAAGAAACCTTTCCTTTCTTGGTCTGTAAACAAGATACAGGGAGAAATGTACTTTCCGTCCTGCAGGATTCTTTCAATGTAGTGTTACAATAAATTAGAATTAGCTCATCTAGTTGTGTTTCCTATTTGGTTTGCCCTGCAAGGCCAACATATATATACTTCTAAGTTATATGCAGGTAAATTCATAGACTGAGCCAGACTTGTGATGTCATTTATATTGCAGTTCTCAATCAATCAGAATAGAGCTGGAAGGGATCTTGGAGGTTTTCTAGTCCAACACCCTGCTCAAGCAGGAGACCCTATACCATTTCAGACAGTTTTTAAATGAATCACCCACAGTCAAAGGTATGTGACTGCAGCTTGCGATTTACTGATAGCTGTTCCATTGCTTTTGCTTGCCGGAAGCCAAGTGTAATGCTTGCAAATGGTAACCATGTGACTATGGGATACTGCAACTCTTGTAAATGTTCACTGGTTGCGGAATGCCATAATCATAATCATATAACCAAGGGGAAGCTGCAATGGTGAGGTCGGTAAAATGAAGACCTGTTGTGGCTTGCCCCCATCCCGTGCAGCTGCTCATGGATCCGGACGACCAGGAACAGACCATAGGGTGGCAAGAGCGGTCTGTAGCTCCGGCACCGGAGTCCGAGACCGAAGAGGAAGCAGGGCCAGAGGACGATGCTCAATCAGGGCCTTCTGCACCTCTTCAGCAGGAGTTCAGTGACTCCAGTGAAGAGGAGGAGCCTCTGATTGATGCCAGAGCACGCAGGGCAGCTAGCCGGCAAGAGTGGCTGTGTAGAAGGAGGTCTCCTCGAAGGTAAACTTGCAGGCAGAGGGGCCATGCCCTAAGACTATATAAGGTTGGATCACACCGCACACTCTTGCTGGAGACAATTGTTTGTATTCACCTTGGCTGCCGTTTGAACTTCGTTCCAATCAGTTGGATTGACTCCAGTCCGGGCTCTTGGCCAACTCCAGCAAGTAATTGTATTTGATGGACTTAATGACCTGCTTGTGTCTTTCATATTTGGAATCCTGGCCAAAGTGTTCTGTGCTTGAAAACAAACACTTTGGCAAAGAATTAGTATTCACTTTAATACTAAGCAGTTATTAGTATTAAAGCCTTTTTTGTTTTGCAAAAACCAGTGTGTGTGTGTCGCTTTCTGGGGGTTTGCCGCGCTGGGTCACAACAAGACCCAGATTGTTGGGGGCAATATGCTGATTCTGTAAACCGCTTAGAGAGGGCTGTAAAGCACTGTGAGGCGGTATATAAGTCTAAGTGCTATTGCTATTAAGTCATAAAGCTACTTTGTCAACATGATCTTAAGTTCAAATGGTCACTAAACGCAGCAGTCATTAACCAAAGAGTACTATAATATATACAGCCAGGAAGCTATTCAAGAAGTAGAACATCATAATTTAGGTCAAACAGTAAAAGTCTTCTAGTTCTATGTTTAGTCAAGTTCTTCCCCAAACCCCCAAAACTTTAAGCTTAGACTGTCTACCGTTGACCTCACCCCATTCCTAAGAGGTCTGTAAGGGGCGTGCCTACCATCCCTGTCCTAACGTCGTACTCGTAAAGTATCATGTACTCATAACCATGCTTGTACTTACTATTTTTTTCACAATCATGTTTATACTTTATCTGTAATCATATACACGTTTGACAAATAAAAAATAAATAAATAAATAAATAAAAATAAAGTGAGCTTTTGTTTTATTTTAATATGATAGAAATAAACAGTGATAGCCCCAAAGTTGCTTTTCCAAAAGACAACTGGACATTCTTTTTTCCCCCCTTGAAAACGTTTCGCTTCTTGAAGCTTCTTCAATTCAGAACTGAAGAAGCTTCTTGAATGAGAAGCGATTTTCAAGGAAAAAAACCTAGAAAGTCCAGTTGCCTTTTGAAAAAGCACCTTTGGGACAACCATGACCTGGATGATTGAAAATCTCCACAGTGACAGCCAATTAACTATAAAAACATAGAAAAATATTTTGGTTAAGAATAATATCTGAAGCTTACTACTCTCCTATGCACTCATACAGTTTAAACAAGAAACTATATATACATAATACAAAGACAGTAAAATCTGTACATTCCAAAAGAAAGCTATTGTGGAAAAGTGTAAGGTTGCAACTAGCTTTCTCTTATTTCAAAAGCAAGTGGATGAAAATCTATCTGAACACTAGATATAAATTAAAAGCAGGCAGGATACATTTTTTTTTCAAAATTAAGTTGTCTCATGAAATAATTTAAATTCATCAAAATTCTGATTAATATCCATATTGCACTGTCCTAAAGCAACTATAATCAGTTTCAAATTTACAACTGTAAATTATTAGCATATATGATTAGAGCCGAGGTGGCGCAGTGGTTAGAGTGCAGTACTGCAGGCTACTTCAGCTGACTGTTCAGCAGTTCAGCGGTTCAAATCTCACCGGCTCAAGGTTGACTCAGCCTTCCATCCTTCCGAGGTGGGTAAAATGAGGACCCAGATTGTTGGGGGCAATATGCTGACTCTGTGAACCGCTTAGAGAGTGCTGTAAAGCACTGTAAAGCGGTATATAAGTCTAAGTGCTATTACAGCTTAGCAATAACTTGACATTTGAAATATATACTTTTGAGGAGGCTAAATAATTAATGCAATTATTTGATATCTCCCATATATATAAATTAGCATCATTGAAGCAAGATGAGCCTTTTATTAGAAAAATATATTTGACATAAATTCAAGATCCTCTTGAATCACAATAGACGTGTACTAGTTGTAACAAGACACATATTTCATAACTAATATTTACTCCACTTCATGTATGCAATGGATATTACTGACTTAAACAAAAGAAATGCAAGCAAACAAAAATTATTCAAAATTGTTATTAGCAATATATTCAATTTATGTTCAACTATTTAAAGAAGCAGAACAAGCAAGTTGAGAATGGATAGACTCCTAGATAAGAAAAATATTAAGGTGGTTTTAAACAGAATAAAAAAAATTACAAAGGACTGGAGTCAGTTAGTTGCATTCGTCTTCACTGCAGAAAATGTAGGAAAGATCCCCAGGCTTACACTGACATTTTCAGAGTATCTAAATGAACTAGTCTTGACAAGAAATTGAGTTCTATCTAGGTCTTATTAAAAAGTAAAAAAAATAAACAGTTCAGTTAGTAGCCACTAAATGTTCTTAAAAAACTAAAATGTGAAAATGCAGGTTTTCTAACAAGTATATATCTCAGAGTCTAGGTTTTATCTGATGCAATAAAATGACTTCTCTCTTGCAGAGCTCAATATGCATTGTTTAATGCAGCAGTTCTCAACCTGTGGGTCGCGACCCCTTTGGGGGTCGAACGACCCTTTCATAGGGGTCGCCTAAGCAAGCGCTAGCCCGCCATCTTGGTGCCATGCCCCCTTTGTCACCTCATCGCGCGGGGAGGGGGTCACGGCGGGGAGGGGGTCGCGGCATTAGGAAGGTTGAGAACCACTGGTTTAATGGGAAACTAAGTGATGAAACAGAAAAGATGTGAGAACCTACATACAAATTGAAGAAATTGTGAGATATATTAGACTAAACAGAGATTAAGGCCATTAATTGCCATTTCACATATGTAAAACCATGGAGGATATCACAGCAGTCTAGAATAGGCTTCATTTTTTTTTTTTTTTGCCCCACATTGCATGGTGTCTTGGATGCCAGACACAGGGAAACTAAGCAGTCTGGTTAAGCAGTTTGCATAATTTTTCATTAATTAAGATATATAATTCAGTCTCAGTCTGGATTCCAGTATTGAGGTAGGTATGATTATGTAACTTTGGTAATGAATTCTCTTGTATTTGGAAATTTGTTCAACTTGTAGATTTTGAAAAGTGAACAAAGGTGAGAACAGCTCCTTGCTTACACGATCCTTGCCTTTCCTGTCTAACCAAATTGGACAACAGAGGACTAGTAACATTAATGCCTCTCTGAGAAACAGGTATGGCCTCTCCAGCTTGAGAGAGACTATATGACTATTCTTAAAACTTTTTCTTGACCACAAATAGATAGCTATTAAAATTTTAAATATATATAATGACTACCTAGGAAACAAAATTGATGTTCTCACAATCTCAGATACATATGAAAAATACTTATCTATTTCAATTAGGCTTTTAATTGAGATACAAAAGTGGGATGGATTTGATCATCAAGACCATACTAGAAACAAAATGGGAGAATACAACTACTAGATCTTTTCAATTTCATGAAGACTATCTATACCAGCATTTCTCAAATTTTCTGCAACAACGTATCAATGAACAAATTCTCAAAAAATACAGTGTCTATCCAATTAAAATCTATTTTCATATTTTAGTTGAATGGCAGTGAATGCAGAAAAGGGCCTGAAGCAGCCAATAGCCTATAGTTTAGCCAGCTGATTGGTGGTGAACATTGGAAGGCTATAGTGAATCACTAGTGGTTTGTAGTCTTCATTAACAAAAATCTCTGAACTGTACCTTCAACTATGGTATTCTCCTAAATTGCCTGATACAACTGATCTTTAGTTTTGCAATAGTTTTAATCCTTCTTATGATGATGGGCTCATATTGTGTTTAAGACCTTGGCCATTGTTCTATGACATCACCAAGGAATTTATTATGTCTCTATGCTATTTAATATCTACATTAATTCATCAGGGGATATCACATAGAGCTTCCATCGGTATATTTTCAACTCCCAACTCTACTTCTCCTTGTTATCTGAGTCCCCTGATTATTGTACAAACTGGGTAATTCCATGGTGATCATTTTAGGCAATCATACTTATTATAGAAATACAACTCAATTACTTTATATTTCAACCATGAGCCACATATATTCTCTTCTGTTGCAATTATTTTATACTTTCCTTTCCCAACTTTAATCCTTTGCAAGCAAATACAACTTAAGTATACACGCTTCTCTGTTCCCACAACAAAATAAACCTCTAGCAACATAACATTAAAATCCCATTCAGAGCATATAAAGCAGGGGTTGGCAACCTTCTTCAATGTAGGGACCAGAGGCAGTGCTGCCACCATTTGCTCCTCCTTGTCCACCTTAAAGCTTGCTTTCCCTATCATCAAGGACAGAGGGGGACTGGTAAAGCCCTTGTCAAAATGACTAGCCATGGAGGTGGTGAATGCTCTCTTCCATCTCTCATGGGATGAATGAATATATTTCTTTTTGAGACCTTAGGCTGGATGATTTTTGGTGGCAAGCAACTATGTTACTCACCCCTTAAGTAGAGGAAATTAATTCTGGCCTTGAAATGAAATGATTGCTCAGCATTAGGAAAATAGAAAGTATAAGAAAAGGACTCAGAACAGCATTGTCTTGCTTGACCTTACTGTCTTTAAAAGAGAACAGTTAATGGTTTGGAGAAGCTTTTAAAATTCTGTTAATATTCTCTACAATAATACTATGAAGAAGTGTTCCTGGAATCCAACCAGTATCTGTTTCTTTACCTGACCTACCTCAAAGGGCTGATAGAGAACAAAATACCTACATCATCCACAAATATCCATTCTTCTTTATAGTGGTAAAGCCCCCAAAAATGCTAAAAGTTCCACACAGGGATGAAGGGATGTTAAAATAACTAAGCAACTCTCAATATGCAAAGGTAAATGCTACACACTAGATTTTAAAAAATCTGACATTTCAGGAGCTAGTAGAAACTGACTTAGAAAGACATTTTAGAACTGCAGTAAATAACTCACAGAAACAATATAACAGTTGGGGGGGATATTTTTATATTACAGAACCCATTAGGAACTGGATTAAATATAAAATAGCCAATATAATATTATGCAAATGTTTCATGTGTCATCATATAAACACTTGTTATTGGTACTGTAGTTCCAAAAAAACTATATTAGATATAAAAAAGATGCAAAAACTAACAATTGAAACTATCAGGGTGTTAAAACAATTATTCTATGAAAAAAGGGAAAAACAAGTGGGAACATTATGGAAGTGTAAATAGTTACATAAGGTATGGAAAAAGTGATCAGAGAAAATCTTCTCCCTTCCTAAGAATAGCAGAACCAAAGACTGATTATACTATCCAATTGAAGCTGAGCAGTCATATATCTTATACAAATAAAGTATATATTCACACCGCACATAATTAAATTCTGGATTTCATTTCCACAAATGTGATATTGCAGTTTTAATGAATCAACAAGGACAAGGCAATCAAAAGCTGCTGGTCATGGTGACTGTACTATGCTACTTTATAAAACAAGAACCCTATACTATTAAATGTATTGAACATATAGTCTTTTTGTTTTTTGCAGTGTAACAATGTCATACTGGTTGGAAGAAAGAGAAAATTATTAAGTTTCATAAATTGTTCTGCATTAAAACTCTGCTCTCAATTTCATTACAAGTAAGTGTAATTGTGCACACACTACTGTAATCCCCAAACTAATAATCACGTGTCAATTTGAAGACTTATAAATACAAGAAAAGCAAAATGCTTAATTTTACAAGATATTATTAGTAAATCATAAATAAAAGTTTAATTTTTGTTAATAGAAGCAGAAGCTGAGCAGTTTACATTCATTGTAAAACATTAAAATTAAACAGAGAATCTAGCTTGCTGCCCTATAGACACAATCAACCATACTTTATGTATTCAATACAGGTTTTTATTTTAGATATTCTTAGTTTGTGTTAATTACCCAAGAACCATATCAACATAAAAAGATTTGCAACCTATACAAAAAATGTAAAAAAATACCAGACAAAAAATTAGATGTTGTCATATAATGCAAAATCTATATATATAAAAGCCAAGTGCCACTCACGCATCATCACGAAATCTCCAGAACTGTAAAGCCTACAAACTTGAAACTTGGCACGTATGTTCCCCTTGGCTTCTAGGTGCTCGCTAAGAAAGGATTTTTCGAAATGACCATCAGATCATTAGTATTTCTTATATACAGTATGTAAGAATATATACTGATGCTAAGGAGTTAGACGTTCTACTCCCCCTCCCCACCTGAAAAGAACTCTGTTCCAACTGCCAGTGGGCGTGGCCAGCACGTGACTCATCCGGCCTGCGGGCTGGGAGTTTAGACATTCTACTCCCCCTTCCCACCTGAACCTGAGGGAGAGAAGGGGATAGGAGAGGATCAATGGGGCCAGCCTGAGGGAAAGAAGGGGGATAGGAGAGGCTTCTGTGGGGCAAGCCTGAGGGAGAGAAGGGGAGAGGAGAGGCCGATCGTAACTACTCATTAATGTTCAAGCTTTAACTGTCAATTTATCAAGCCCGATCACATAGTTTCGTAGCAAAGCACGGGTATCCAGCTACTAGTAATTTTATAACACGGAAAATGTCCATGTAAAAGCTGCTGGGTCAAAATACTGTTTAGTATTTGTTTCCGGTCAATAGATCACTTTTATTCTAAATAATGTTTATATAGATTACAATAGTTTAATTTAATTTGATTTGTACTGTTTCCTAGAGTGAGAAGGAATGTTAGAACAAAATTACAGTTAACAACACATCTATGATAAAATGTTAATCTAAAACTTAAGATGATTGATTTTGCCTGAAATTTAAAACAAATACATCAAAATACATCCATTAACAATATGACAGTTTATTCTTCAATTGACCATGAAATGAAGAATCACTGTTTGAGTTTTTCTCTAGTATCTGTATTACTGTTCTACAGATATGTAAATTTTATTCAAAGAAACAATGAATTCCAATAACAAGTAAAAGCAACCTAAATGAGTTATTAATAATGTTCAATCACTAACTGTCCCCAAGGATAACATTTTGTTTTAATAAACCCTGGTGTTCTGGAAACTTCATTTTCATAACCTACACAAACAACTAGATTTGCTAAGAATTCATCAGATTATGAAAACAGGGAAGGTTGAAACATAAGGTTAATCACAAGTTATTACCTCACAGATTTAAAAAAATCAGCTCAACAATACAAGAAATCAGAAGTAAGCTATGAACCATGTAATATTAATCTATTTTACTGAAAAGGGCTGCAGGGTCTACACCACAGATGCAGCATGCAAAAACCTGTTTGCTCAAGCATGAAGTACAGTTACAACTGTTCCCCTCCCCCTTCTCCCTAGAACTGAGAATACACGGAAAAGAAACCAGAAAAAAGATAATACATTACCATGCAAAAGTAATTGTTTTTTTCTTATAAACTCTGCAGGAATTAAAAAAAATCTAACTGCATCTATTCAGAAAAGACAGCATTAGCATCTCAAATATTAACTATTTGTTTAAAGCAGAAAGCTTTCATGGTCAAATATTTCTGACTAACTATACCACCAAAAGCCAATATTCTACACAGAAAAAATAATTCATTAAAGGGGTAAAAGAAGCCACTAAGCTAGGATGATTATCACAGCTAACATTCTATAGAAAGACATTAATGGAACAAACCACATAAAAAGCTATTGAAGTCCTTTGATACCACAAAGCCTAACAACCACTCTTGGTTTAAAGCAAGTCTTATAAGTGGAAACACTTCAGTAATGACACCAGCACTGGAGCAGAAGACAGATACTGGAGTAAACAGGAAGGGCCAGGTCTGTTCAGGGAAGGGATTTAGCAGAAGTAGCAGGAGGGGTGACAGTGGCTGGGTCAGATTTGCCTTAATAGAAAACAATAGGTGGGAGAGAGCTGTAAAAAGGAGACGGAATATAAATGAGACAGACAACCAAGAAACACTGGGCACAGGAGTGTTGTTGGAAGTGAGAAAGAAAGGTGGCACAGGTAGAGTGATGAATGCCCTAAAGGATAAAAGATACGGTAGCTTAGTCTTCAAAGAAATATAGAATTTACAAAAGCCACGTCCATCAGTTAGGGAGGTAAGAGAAGCAGTAGAAAGAGAAGGAATGATAAAGAGAAAACGTTACAGGGATCAGATGGGGGGGGGACGATTCTGGGTGGTGCTAAGGGTGGATAAGAGGAGTGCTCTGGGCGGGGAAGACAGAAGTAGTCGCGATCAAGAAGGAAAAAAAAAAACAGAACGACTGGAAAGCATGAACATTAAGACTGGGAAGGACCCACAATTTTTTTTGGGGGGGGGGTTTAAAAGAGAAGCAGGTGCGCTGGGTGGAGCCGAGGGCGGTGACTTTCGGGACTGGCTCCCACCCCTTTCGCGGAGAAGGAAAAGGGGTGAGAAAGAATCGACCCCCCCCCCTCCGACAACCATTCGCTCGGACGCACTGACCTGGCCGCACGGTCTTGAGGCGCACCGGCTCCCTGAAGTGGCGGATGACGGCTAGGGTGTCGCGGTGAGTGAGGCCGCTCACCGGGGTCCCGTTTACCTCCAGCAGTACATCCCCGGGGGCAGGGGGCTTCCCTGAAAGCAAAACAGAACCAGCTCCGCCGCCGGAGTCGGCCACTGTCAGCAGGCGGCCCCCGAGGTAAGGGAATTCTCCCCGTTCGGCGCCGCCCCGCAGGAGGTCGGGGTCTGGGCCGGAGCCGCTCCCCCAGGACACGGAGCACTCCTGCACCTTGCTGAGCCAGTGGCGCTTCCTCCGCAGCGTCTTAGACATGAGGCCACACCATGGGCGCCCCTCCGCGCGCGCGCCGCCCTGTGCCGCCGCCGCCGCCGAGCTCGCCTTACGGACGGTTGGCCAAGCGGCCAACCAGACGTCCGCGCGCGCACCCTCCCACCTTCTTCTACCACCACCGGCCGCGACTGCCTCCCAACTGGCGCCCTCAACGCGGCGATAAGGACACGCCCCCTTGCCTTCGTTGGCAACACCTCTTTTCCCCCTGGCGTTGTGCTAAGCCCCGCCCGGCAATTCACGGGCGGGGCTAAATGGAGTGACGTCCAGAAAAAAAGTGGGGGGGGGGAAGGGGGAACTTTCAGGACAGGGACGGGGTTGCGACGAGACTTGTGTAGAACTTCTAAGCGAGCGTGGCACAAAACAGTAAAATAAGCGCACGTTTAAATGCGAGTTATAACTCCACCCAACACAGTTTTATTCAACATGTATCCTGCCGATGACAGGGCCCTCTGTCTAACGCCGCACTGTCCGCCTCCTTCCGCGCGCCGTAAGCTTAATAATCCCCTTCGCCCGGAGAGCAAGAGAGCGGGCCGCAGGGAGGCACCGGTCATTCCTTGTGGCTGCCTTGAACACTACGTGTTCGCCCGCCCGCTCGCTTGCTCTCCGGGCAGCGAAGGTTGTACCCACAAAGAAAATGGAGGTAAAGGGAGAGAGAGAGAGAGGACTTTTACTGCCCCAAAGCGAGGCACCAAGTCGTGCGGCTCATCCTCTGCAGTGCCCGGAGACCGCGGGTGAGCAAATGGAGGCTATTCATCACTGGCTTTCGCCTGCAAGCTCTTCTGAAGAACGAGCCTTCCTCTTGGCAGTCCATTCTCTCTGGACCGTAGTTTGAGCTCCCATTTCCGACAGACGAGCGAAGCGAAGTGGCTGCCGCCTTTTCACGTTCTTTTTTCCTCCTTCGGGCAGGGGAAGAGAAGAGAAGAGAGATGAGATAAGGAGGGAGCCGTTGTTCTGCTTAGTGCCAATAGCTGGCTCGGAGCCACTGCGCTAGCACAACCTTTTCCAAGTAGTACTCTCTTTTTTGTGTGTATTGGACTACAACTCTCTGAATTCCCTGGACCAGGGCGGTGTTTGGGATATGTAGTAAAAGGTGTCTAGTTTAGGAAGGCGGAAATCTCAGCAGAACAGCGTCATCCTCTGACTTCCATCCTTGGAGCTGCTTTGTAAAAATAAAATTCCTAATCTTTTTCTTGCATTCTTATACGCATATTGTAATTTACTTAAGAATGTAAAGAATATGCTAGATCAGACCTAGTGCCTGCATTCTGACTTTATAGCTTCCCCCCCCCTTTTTGTAGCTGACTTTTCCATAAAGGAAAGTGCCCAGAGTCACTGGGAATTGAATAGAATATAAATTCAATACATTTTTGTTATTATTATAAAGCAGTGCCCCAGTAGCACCATTATACCAACTGGTGTTCAGAGGCATAGTGAGATCTGATTCTCAATATATTGTATAGCCATCAATCTACAGCAAATGGAGCATCAGAAAGCATTCTGTGGTTACGTATCTTTGTCACCCCTCTTTTCAAGCAGTTATGACAATGTACAGGTGCATTTCAGGGTTCATTGAATCTGGCCAGTGATGTGCATGAATTAGAATGCTGAACTAGGACTTGGGAGATCCAGGTTCAAATCTATATAATTTATTATCTCTGCCTCATAGGGTGATATTTTTGGAAAACATGGAAAAGGAATTGCTATGTATATCACTTTGAATCATAAAGAAAAGCAGAATATAAGTCAATTCAATGAGGAAAAAACTTTGTTACAAATCAAAATATGTATTTTATCCAAAATACATGCATGTATAGAAGTGGCATTAATGAAAAATGCTCACAATTATTCTTTATTAAATCTTTCCCACTAAGAACAAGAAAATGATCACATATATAGTTCCTAAATATTAGTTATGATACCTGTTTTTAAAAAGAAATGCAGATACTAACAGCTATGATATATGCTTCTTTACCTATTGCTTATTCCATAATGATATTCTCTATGAATTGCAGCTTTCCTTTTTTTTATATTTCTGCCCATAAATTTGTATATATTTATAATCCACTTTATATCCATTAACTAATGAAATTACATGTACATATTCCTGATTCTTTTTTAAAAATATTCGTTTTAATCATTGTATAAGGAGATAAGAGAGAGTTTGGTCTAAATGTGCTGCATAATCACTACTTCAATATTTGTTTTGTGAAATTGCCACTCTTTCAATGACTGACATTTTACACTGAGCACTGTAGTTTGATACTTCCAGCCTCCATTAGGCCTGCAGAAGAGGCATGTTCCAGGTCCAGGGAACACCATCCAGTGGGGCCCAGAAAGAGAGCCTTTTGGAGCAACTCCTCTCCCATCAGGGATCAGATTGGCCCCAAGCCTATTGGCTTTTCATCAAGCCATAAAGAAGTGGTTTTGCCACTAGGTTTGGGGATCTCTGTGTGTTGTAGAGCAGTAGTTATGTTGATTTTTTTATACCTCAGCTGCAGATTGTGTTATATGGTTTTTACAGTTTTGCATATATGTTTTTATATTACTTTGTTGTTGGAAGCCACTCAGAACCATGTGTTAAAAATGGGTGGCAACAAAAATTGACATATTCTTGGATGTTCCTAATCCTTAGAACATATTCCTTACCCAGAAGAATCTCTAGCACTGAAAGGTGACGTTATATCAGTACTCCTATCATTGCCAAGTTGGAAGCTTACAGAAATTGATGGGAATATCTACAGCATCATGCTAAGCAACAGAAGAAGAATTTGTAAAAGTTGTAACCACACTATGCCAGCAGATTTGTAGAATGATACAGTGACCAGATTAAAATAGGTCAGTGTATATTCTAATACCAAAGAAAGGAAACACAACAGAGTATGCAAGCTATTGTACCATATCTTTAATTTTGCATGCTAGCATGCTTAGGAACATCCATCAGAAATTAGAGCCCTACGTGAAAAGGCAGATGGCAGATGTTCAAACTGGCTTAAGAAAAGGCCAAGAAACAATATACATTATGGATACCTGGATATCTATCAAGGATTATTGGATCCCTGATAGACTTTTATAAGGTGGGGGGGGAAGGATGACCAGCAACAAAATAGTTGCACTCAATTATAGCAGAGATGGGTGCATTGTTAGAAGACAAAAACTAGGATCACCCTGGAGAAAAGCCATCACTCAGAGTCAACATTGATGGTACATCATCATTACCATTAATTTCTATCCAAACTTTGTCTTTTTTTTCCTTTATTAAGTTTTTAATCATATAGCAAATCATGGTGGGGAGAATAGGCATCCTTGTTTAGTACCTCTTGTTATAAAAGTACTGAGCAAGTCATTAACTTATCATTAACTCTTACATTTTGATATACATTTCAAATCATTCTAGAAATTTAATATTGAAATGCATATATTCTGAAGTGGAAAATAGGAATAGCCAACATAGATTGTCAAATTCTTTCTACCATCTAATGATAATACAGGTAGCCCTCGAGCTATGACCATAAGGGAGCCTGCCCACTATGGTCACAAATGGTGACAACCATTAAGAGAGACAGTCTCACTCTACCCCACTGCCCTTAGAGGGGCCCTAGCTGGGTATTAAAGGCAGTCAGACAAACAAAAAGCTTTCCAAGGACCCAATTTCTGCCCTGTCCATTTGCTGCATGTGTTGTGTTCTAACCGGCTGAACTTTTTGAGCTGAATTTTTTCTTCAGCTCCTCAATGCAAGCTGAGAAAGATTTTCCTTCCTTCCTTCCTTCCTTCCTTCCTTCCTTCCTTCCTTCCTTCCTTCCTTCCTTCCTTCCTTCCTTCCT
>QLTV01001123.1:1354227-1370979 GCA_003457575.1 Thermophis baileyi
CCTACCTTTCAATTACTACTTCAGCTTCACCCACCACAATACACGAGCACACAATAGATACAAACTTAATGTAAACCGCTCCAAACTCGACTGCAGAAAATACGACTTCAGCAACAGAGTGATCAATGCCTGGAATTCACTACCTGACTCTGTGGTTTCTTCCCCAAACCCAAAAAACTTTAATCTTAGACTGTCTACTGTCGACCTCACCCCATTCCTAAGAGGTCTGTAAGGGGCGTGCATAAGCACACCAGCGTGCCTACGGTCCCTGTCCTACTGTCGTATTGTCCTCATCTATCTGTATTCACTTTGATTATGTTTATGTTTATACCTATACCTGCTATCTTGTACATGTTTGACAAACAAATAAATAAATAAATAAATAAAATATGAATAGCTTTTTATAGACCAAATCTGCTAGATAGGATTATCAAAAGAAAGGACACTCATATATTTTGCATCCTTATTTAACTGGCCATGCTGGCAAGGAAATCTGGGAATTTGAGATCCAATAGATCTGGAAACATAATTCACTGGGAACTTCTTATGAAGTGATTGGGGTAGTTTGATTTGAAATACTAATGCAACTTATAGCCAAAGAAGTGTCATTTCCAACTCCTTGATAGTATACGAAGTTCAGCAGTTTTCATTATATTGCAGAATTATTAAACACTCAAGTTTCTAATTTGCTGGATTTTCTTAAAGTCTAAGTAGAAATTGGAATAAGGGCCTTATTATCACTTTAAACTATTTGTTTACATCATGGAATATATTTATGCATATATACATAATTTGGTGAAATTTTTGTTTCTCATTATAGTTTTGTCTTTGAGATCTTATCACTTCAAGAATTACATAGTGATTTTACCAGGTGTAATTTTTCACTGCAGTACTTGGGCAAGAAAAGCTGCTATCAGTGTAACTTCCTCTTCTGTGCCATTCAAACATCCTTGGGACTTCTCACACAGGATCTGGGCTTGACACCCCACCCCCCTCCACAAAATACTCATTTTAAAATTCAAGCAGATTTATGGAGATATATCCAGCCAAAGATGCCTGGTTTTGCCTTAAGTCTTAAAAGACCAAGTCTCATTATTTCAGAAACATTGCCTGTTACATCTTATCTCTATAGGAATAGAGATAAAGAATTTTCATTACATCTGAATACAACAATCTAATGTAGGAAGAT
Organism: Thermophis baileyi; assembly: GCA_003457575.1. Lineage (NCBI taxonomy): Eukaryota > Metazoa > Chordata > Lepidosauria > Squamata > Dipsadidae > Thermophis > Thermophis baileyi. The sequence continues at coordinate 1,355,417 of QLTV01001123.1, forward strand.
GCAGGGCCTGGTTGTGGCCCAAAGAAACCAGATCACCCATCCAAGAAAGGCAAATAAAGGGGAGGGGGCTCAGAAGCATAAATGGGAGTTGCTGTTCCCTCTCCCAGTATCTGTTAGATCAGTGCTTCTCAACCTTAGTCATTTTAAGATGTGTGGACTCCAACTCCTACAATTGCCCAGCCAGGATGCTTAAGTTGCCAAGGTTGAGAAACACTGCCATAGTTGGTTGCCTCACTCTACCTAAAGTTAGGGCTCGCTCTTTTCAGAGAAAAAGTGCAGGGTTCCACTTGGCATATTGAAGGACACAGGTAGTATTTCTTTTTAGATGTTTCAGCTTCTATGAATGTATGGGTGGTAGGGAAGCACAAATCTAAGCAACAGTCTTCTTCATGAAACTAGAGAGCCCTTCAGTTAAAATTGTATGCATTAGAGCATCAGCATGGGATGATGCTCTAGGAAACTCTATCCCCTATATATTCCTAGAATCTCTAATGACAAAAAAAAGTTGTGGACAAAGATCAGACAAGCAATTAGCACAATTTTAATTCATTTTAAATGAATAAAAAGTAAGTATAATAGTGCATAGGAAAAAGAAGACATATAAGTACATGAATATAAGTGAAGTCTGTCAGAAAATGGTATGATCTCATCCCATTTTTGTATTTGTAAACTTAACTGCATTGTTTTAGCCTCATTTGAAGTCTCATTCAGATTTTTTTTGGTAATTCAATACTACCTCTGCCTTTTCATACTTTATGCCTTATGCTATATGGTTTTCATAGTACTCCTAACAAGTTTCTTTTTCATAATGAGAGGAAGGATACCAAATACCAGACTGCTGAGAAAGAAGCATAATATATTTTCTTTGTTAAAGTTTCTTGTTAACAGCATTTAGAAAATTGCCATGGTGTGTAAAACAGGGGTAGTTATTAGAGGTGGGGCAATATTTTGGTGAAAAATCATATAATTGAAAGTGGGAGTTCTAGGATATCAGAATGAATTCCTGTTTAGCAGAGAAGCTCCAGATGGCTGTCTAATTGCTGTTTGAAAATCTTCAGAAAGGCAGAATCACCAGCCATCTATGAAATTCATTTTACAGTATGGGTCTAGGTAAAAAAATTTAAAATTTAGAACTATCTGGGGCCGCAGAAAAAAAACATGATATTTGAACTTATTGTATGCAGAACTTATTTTAAAATCTTCGTTAAAGCAAGAACCTTTTTCAATAACTACATGATGTATCTATGGGTTTTTTTAAAAAAATAATAATAACAGAATTTTGCTATTGCCTTCTTTCAGGGTTATTTTTTTTAGCTTCCTATAAGATTTCCTGCTAAGTAGTAATCCTGCTGTTTTGAAAGAGACAGGTACCGTAAGTTCTCTTCCCTGTTATGTCTAAAACAGCCAGGAGTTGAACTTGATCCAAGAGAAACTTTACACATGTCCATTTGGGTTGTTGTGCTCTGAACCTATTGCTAATTATCTGTAGCCCTTTGGAAATGTGATATCCATCATTGGATACCAAAGCAACATATGTCAATGTTACATGAAACTATTAATCATACCAACCTTAATGGGTGTTTCAGGCTTTGAAAATTTGAACATAAAAAAAGTGCACGGAAGCTATGCTATGAAAGTGTATCACTTCTATGCTACATTTCTCTTTTCTCTTGGGTTTCCCCCTCCCCTCTTTATCCCCTCTTTATTATCATCATTAAAATACCAATTTCATGTGTGTCACTTTGTGGATATTTTGTGAGAATTATTTTTTTCTGGCTCTTTACAAAATATTACCTCTCTGCTAGACTGATATTGTTCCTTAACTTACCCAAGACAAGTATAAGTGGGTGGGTTACATAAGCAAGTATTACAGGTGAAAACATCCCAGGAAGTAATCTGTTTTTTCATGGGCCCTGACACACACTCTATTCAGAGGATCATAATGATTAAATATGCATGAAAGTCTTATCTTGCCAGCTTATGAATATTTACGGCCTAGGTTATAAGGCGATTCCACAACCACCTTTACAGAAGCATTTTCCTTTTCCTTTTCTTTTTTTAATTCTTAAAGCTTTTCTAAGCTCTAGTGTGAATATATGCTTTTCAACAATTTCATGTCAGAATTCATGTTTCAACATGTCAACACTTCTCTTCAATGTACAGAAGCAGTAACATATCTTTTCCTGCTATTAAGTTACCATTTTTCACTGTATCAATGCAATGCATTTCATTTTTCTCTCTACAATACATAATGCATTTATTTTATCTAGCTGTAAGTTCAAAACTTTTTAAAGACCTTTTAAACACTTTTTTTTTCATTAAGTAAGGTAAGTAATACTTTGCTGGCATAATGATCCAGGTGGATAATGTTCATCATCAGGTTATTTTGGGAGCACACTGGAGGCAGGGTCTTTACATTTCACTTTATTTTTAAGTAGCATTTCTCCTTGCCTGCCTTTGCTAGCACATAGTTTTTTCTATCTGGAGTTATTGCCTGGGCTCCTAATATGGCACCGTGCAGATACTAACTTGCACATGGGCATATCTTTGAGTCCATTAGATTCTATTGTCGATCAAATTTTATACATATGGTTTTTAGATTATTCTTTTAAGTTAAATAGGGAATAAGTATGATTTAAAATAAAATGTCAGTTTTCCATTGCAATAAGTCTTCTCAGTTGTACATTATTTCTAGAGGCCTTCTCAGGAATAAAAAAAAAAATATAGAGTTGAATTTTTTTTAAAACAGAGCTAAGCTCAGATGATACAATTGGGTAGTTGAAAGTGTGGTAGGGAATAATTTGAACAGTTTATCTCATGATAGATGCTTATTTTATGGTTATCTACATCCAATGCAGTGTTATTTTGTGAGAGCATCTATAATTTGTTCTCAAAGTTTAACATAATCCACCTCTCCCCTCCCTCCCCAATTTGGGAGAACTTGATTTAAGAACCACAACTGTATAGTTCTGCCAAACATAAGCTGCAAACTGATACATTATGATTTAGGTAGGTAGGTAAATCTTCACTTTCTTTCTGTAGTGAAAAAAAAATGTTGGTAAGCTTTTATTCTATATAAAATCCTGAATTGTAGCACAAAGAGTCAACAGTTGGGGTTTCCCTCTTCAAAATGGTAACAAGAAGCAACATTAATATCTGATAACTTTGATTGCAGTCTTGAAGGTTTGGTGACGACATTAAAGTAAGATAACTAAGGTCTTGCCACTAATAATAATGGATGCCAAAATACTAAAAATCACAGCCCTTGCTAAGTTTTCTTTGCATAGATATGCTAAATAACTATGTTTTCCAGCCCCTGATAATTATTTCTTAAAATCTTCTTTGCCAGCCTTTCTCTAATGTTGACCTATTCTCTCTCAGTATCTACCTGAAGCTGTTTTGCATTTTAAATGTTTCAACCATGTCACAGGTTTTACATCTTTAGTGGGATTTAAGATGTCTTTAGCAGACTTGTCAGGTTTTGTTGTCATATTCAGAGGGATTAGGGACAAATCATCTGATATATTTTTTTGATAAATATGCTCTTTTTCCCAAGAGCTCTAACTCCAATGGTCTGTTCCATTTCCATAATGTCCCTTTTGTTTCTCAGATTCACACTGATCGTCAAATACAAGTTGTGCTGCAGGTACCACAAAAAGATGCAAGTAATATTTGACATATTATTACACTGCAATTTTCAGGGTAATTTCAGACAGAATTTTGTTTTTCACAAAAGTACTATGCAGGTCTGCTTGATACAAATTATAGCCAGTATATCAGAAAGCATATCACATGCTCAGTACTGGGGTTCTAGCCAAGACAATGAAACAAACTGAATATTAACCCAGAAGTTACTCTTCAGATGATAAATAGATATAATAATTATGGATAATGTGGATAAGTGGAACCTGGAAGTATTTCATGTGTGTGCACACACACACGTGCACACACATCAGATGTGTCTTCTGCAATCCAGTGATGTTTGTGAGAATTCCTTGATTATAAACCTGAAATATGCCTTGCCCCATCTTCTTCACAAAGAAAAGAGTCTTTTCAGATAAATTTCAGAATATCCTGTAATATTTATTTTTTAAAGTTGGGATAGCAATTTTAAAAACTACAGTAGTTTTAGCCTACAATTCTCAATATCAATGGCCATTGACCATGCTGTCTGGGACTAATGAGAAATGTACTCCAGAACATCTGGAAAGACAAGTCTGCTGAATTGGTAGTAATAGGCATGTTATTTCCCCAAAGATATCAAAACAGTTTATACAATTTACTTAGTGTTACAATAGTTTATTATCCTCTTAATGGTGAATAGAGTCCTCTCTTTATAGAACCAGTTAGGTATAATGTACACTATCATTACAAATAAAACTTCAGTTAAAAAATGCTAAAGTCAAAAAATATATCACCTAAATAAAAAGCAAAACAAATATTAATAATCTTCAAATGATATATTTTCTAATTAATCAATATAAGCAAATATAATAATCTAGGTCCAATTTAAAACAAAATTTATAATAATCTAGGTCCAATTTAAAACAAAAACAAAAAGAAGTGCGGCTGAAGAAAAAGACAAGGAAATTTCCAATGGCAATTGTATGGTACACTTAAATCCCATTGTTATTATCATCATTTCATCATTATTACATTCTTCAATTCATATTCCAATCTTCTGCTCAGAAGAGTATTCAAAGCAGCTACTATAAATTGTAATTTAAAACAAATTAATATTAAAATTAATTACTACAGTTCTACAGAGGGATTATTGAGTCTGTCATCTGCACCTCTATCAATGTCTGGTTTGGTTATGCAACCCAAGACAGACACAGACTTCAGAGGATAATTAGAACTGCAGAAAAAACAATTGCTACCAACCTGCCTTCCATTGAGGACCTGTATACTGCACGAGTCAAAAAGAGGACTGTGAAAATATTTACAGACCCCTCACATCCTGGACACAAACTGTTTCAACTCCTACCCTCAAAACGACACTATAAAGCACTGCACACCAGAACAACTAGACACAAGAACCATTTTTTCCCGAACGCCATCACTCTGCTAAACAAATAATTCCCTCAACACTGTTAAACTATTCACTAAGTCTGCACTACTATTAATCTTCTCATCGTTCCCATCACCCATCTCCTCCCACTAATGACTGTATGACTGTAACTTTGTTGCTTGTATCCTTACGATTTACATTGACTGGTTCCTAATATGATTTTGTACCTTATTATTCTTGACGAACGTATCTTTTCTTTTATGTACACAGAGCATATGCACCAAGACAAATTCCTTGTGTGTCCAATCACACTTGGCCAATAAAAAATTCTATTCTATTCTAATTAACAATTATACATCTGTTGAAAGAGTTGTATCTTTTTTACTAAGTGTAATTCTTAAAGAAATCTGTGCCATACCCTGGGAGCAATCCAAGAGAAATCTATTTTTATGTGTGCCAGACAGAGAGAGACCTCTGACAACAGGGATGTCTTTAGATGGGCCTCTGTAGATCTGAAATGCGAGAAGTTTCTTAGTGAAAGGGGTATTTTTCCTTAGAAAGTCAAGCCTAAGTGATGGAGCCATTTAAAGATCAACACTTTAAATTGTTCACTTTAAATTAGTAACAAGTGCAAGGCCTTCAGAACTAACTTAATAAAATCACTGTACCTTGTACTAATTACCAAAGTAACTTCCACATTTTACATCAACTGCAGCTTCTAGGTATGTTCTTAGGATAGTTTCATATAAAGCATACTGCAACAGTCAAGATAAGACATAATGAAGTTGGTGATCATAATTACCAAATCTAGCCAATTCAGGAAGGGTAGCAGCTGATGATCTAGGTGTAATTAAGAAAAAAAAATTCCTTGCTGTATTTTCTAGCTATGAAACCAGTAACAGTGGAGAATCAAAGAACATTCCCAAATTATGGATGTATTCTTTCAGGGGCAGAGCAACCCTGTCTAATCCAGAAAGAAGGCCTGAATCCAGTTTCCTATACTAATAGTATCTCCATATTGTCTGAAATTAATGGGGTGGGGGCGCATGCAGGAGATGCACGTGCATGCGCAGGGGGTTGTGTGCACATGCACTGGGGGCGGGGGTTGCGCACGCATGTGCGGGGGGAGCGCAGGGGGGTGGCGCTCCCCCACGGCCCGTTTTTGGTCCCAGGAGGCTGCAGGGATGCCTGCTAGGCCCAAAACGGGGGTGCGGGGGGATGCGGTGCGCCCCCCCATGGCCCGTTTTTGGTCCCAGGAGGCTGCAGGGAGGCCTGCTAGGCCCAAAATGGGGGGTGGGGGGCTCGCATGCACATGCGCAGGAGGGCGGGGGAGCATGGGGGAGTCGTGCTTTCGGCACACGAGGAGAAAAAGGTTAGCCATCACTGATATAGGATGATGATAATGTTATCCATTCAGTTGTGTCTGGCTCTTGGTGATTCTATGGGCCAGGTTTCTTAGATCTTCTTGTTGTGAAGAAAAATAATTAGAGGTGAAATGAATCTTGTTTCCATGCTCTCAATTCTCAAGAATAAGACCGGAGGCCAGGAAATAATAAAAGTAATGTATTTGAAGAACAAAAATAAGAACATCTATGTCTGTGTCTACATGGTGAAGGACAAAGAGAACAAAAAAAAGATTAACACATGCGCAGTACAGGTATCACATGAGAACTGCATATCAGTGTACAGTGTCGTTTCAGAATAAGAGTCCAGCTGACAAATAAATATGAACGTAGTGACACTTCTGATATTGCACTACTTCTTTGAGTTGTTCCATGTTCTGGCAGGTATCAATTTTGATGGTATGCAGCCACCATGTTCTTTGGTGGCCTGGTTTTACTACCAATTCTTCCAAACATAATTGCTTTCTCCAGTGAATTCCTCCACATGATATGGCCTCTCCAGTGAATTCCTCCACACGATTTGGCCAAAATAAGTTAGACACAGTTTTGTGATTTTGCCATGTCTGGTGTTATGCCTTCTACAACTTGTTTGTTAATCACTTTTGCTGTCCAAGGAATACACAGGAACCTTCTCCAGCAGCACAGCTCAAACAAGTTGATTTTCTGTCTTGCATTTTTAAGGTCCAACTTTGTACTATTGTATTTAAGAACATTCAACATTTTGAAATGGCAGGATTCTTTATTACATCGTTTATTAGAATTTTCCCCTGAGTTGTTTGTTGTGTTTGAAAGTATTTTCGAAGCTGCAGCCAGTGCCTGAACTCAAGAGCTGCTTGTTGCAGCAAAACAAATTTGCTTGAAGGCAGTGTTTGTAAAACATTCCACCTCCAGAGTAGCTGTTCTACTGATTTCTCTGTCAAGGAATGAATACATGTTTGTCACAGTGCCCCTGATGTTGAAAGGAAAATTAGGGAATGCAAGGGTTGAAGAGTTTTGTTTATTAGATCTTTGGGCAATTTGAAGTAGATTAGCAATAACAAAGGACCAGAAATTGATTTTTTTTTTAAACGTGAAAGGACCGATTGAGTTTTGGCATACATAAGAAATTCCCAGGCTCTGAATTCTTTAATCCATTGCCTATCTCCAGGCATTTAAAAAAGCTGTACATGAGAGGAAATAAGAGTAATTCCTCTGTACTTCCCTATTATTTCCACATAAAGAAAGCAGTCTATAGTGAAGAATCTCATCAGCCCATGGAGACTTTGCATGTAATTTGGAACATTTTTATCCAACCAAGATAAAAATGTATATATAAACCAGATCATCATGTTTTTCCAGATTGTCCAGACACAGATGAGCTACATTTTTTGGAGTTGAGCAGAACTAAAAATCATGGATAGGAAGACCAGAAAAATAATGACAATGAATCATGTCCTCCATCTATGCAGCAATGTTGACAGATTCTACTTACCAAGGAAAATATATGGGTGCAGAATGTTGCAAGTTCATCAAATGGCTGAGGAAGAAAAGGCAATGGAAGAATATCTGAAGGACAGTAAAGAAAATGCATTGTAGCTAATATACTCTGAAGACTTATTGCAAAGACCAAATTGGACTTCAAGAAAGGCCAAATAAAGAATAGAAAGAGACATGACAAGGCAAAATATTACATGTCCAGTACACAACAAAAATAGCAGGCAAAGCAGATAACAACAAGATCTGGCAATGGCTAAGAACAAGAAAGTTGAAGAAAGAGACCAAAAATTGAGCCAGAATTGACATGACAGCAACAGAAAGCAAATGCTGCCTCTGCAAAGAAGCTGAAAAACAGTGGACCACCTAGATAGCTTCTGCAAGAAGATCGCACAGACTGACTACAAACAACAGCATGACAAAGTAGCAACAAAGATCCGTTAGAAGATCTGCAAGAAAGACCATTTGTCTGCAAGTAAGATCTAGTGCAGTGATGGCGAACCTTTTTTGGTTCGCGTGCCAAAAGGGTGTGAGTGCGTGTGCTAGCGCGTGCGCACATGCCCACACCCATTCCCTCCCTCCCACGCATACGCACAACCCCTGCGCATGCGCACAACCCCATCCCACCCCACTGCCCCTGCGCATGCACACAGGTCTCACTGAAGCCTGGGACGGCGAAAAACGGCCAAACGGGTAAACCGGAAGTTCAGAAAAATGGACTTCCAGTTTGCCCGTTGGGCTGTTTTTCGCACTCCGGAGGCTTCAGATCGCACAGACTGACTACAAACAACAGCATGACAAAGTAGCAACAAAGATCCGTTAGAAGATCTGCAAGAAAGACCATTTGTCTGCAAGTAAGATCTAGTGCAGTGATGGCGAACCTTTTTTGGTTCGCATGCCAAAAGGGTGTGTGTGGAAGTTCAGAAAAATGGACTTCCAGTTTGCCCGTTGGGCCGTTTTTCGCACTCCGGAGGCTTCAGGGAATTCTTTGCTACAGCCAGACAAACAGTAATTGACCATATTAAGTCATTTCCGAGGGTGGAGTCGCATTATTGTCGTGCTAGAACTAAAAAAGAGTACCTCGAATCTTCATTGAATGTAAGCATCATGTACGAGCTGTATAAAGAAAAAAGCAGCGAAACGGGAACTGAACCAGTCAAATTCTCTTACTATCAAACTATATTCAACAATGAATTTAACCTGGCATTCCACGTACCCAAAAAAGATTGCTGTGACCTTTGCGAGGAACATAAAATTGCCTCTTCAATTGGGCAGGTAGAAGAGATGCTACAAAAGAAATATGATTCGCATATCCAACAGAAGAATTTAATGAGAGATCACAGACAGGAAGAAAGAGGAGACAAAACTAGGCTGGTAATATGTTTTGACATGGAGAATGTCATCACTTTGCCAAAATCTGGTACAAGCAGTTTTTTTTACAAGCGTAAACTTAACTTGTACAATATGACTGCTCACACATCACAATCAGGACAAGGGTACTGTGCCATTTGGATGGAATTATTGGGAGGACGTGCTGGAAACGATATAGCTAGTGCCGTGGTACAAATTTTGGAAAATGTAGTGCAAGATCAACCACATGCAGTGCATCTAACATTATGGAGTGACAGCTGCGTTCCACAAAATAGGAACTCACACATATCTCTTGCAATAACAGATTTTCTTCGGAATCACCCAAACATTGAAAGCATTGAAATGAAGTTTTCTGTACCAGGCCACTCTTGCATTCAAGAAGTGGATAATATGCATAACATAATTGAACGTGCTATGCTACTAGCAGAATTCTTTTCACCAGTTTCTTTCCTAAGATTGCTGAAAAAAGCCAAGCGACGCCAGCCATTCAAAATCATCCAGATGAAGCCCGCACATTTTAAAAATTACTCCATGTGTTCAAAGCAGTTTCAGTACAGTAATGTGCCGTATGCTAAAGTTTCACAACTAAAATTCACCCAGACCCATTCAACAGTAAGGTTCAAGACAACCTTCGCTGTGGAAAATTGGAACACGGTCACCATCCGTGCCTTTGAAAAGAAGACGAGGAGTGTTTGCGGGAAACCTGCTTCGCCAACACCGCCTGCCGCATTTGTTACATTGCCTGAGCCTAAGACAGAGTTACAGGTACACACACTATCCAAAGCAAAACAAGATGACATAGAAACCTCCTGCTGCATCTGTTACATTGCCTGTGCCTAAGACAGAGTTACAGGTACACACACTATCCAAAGCAAAACAAGATGACATAGAAAGTATGCTCAAATGGATGCCTAAAGTAGATCATGACTATTACTGCACCATTTTGAAGAAACCGTTATGCAAAACTGGGGTTAAATAGTAATTCTCGGTATTAAGACATGCATTTATATTCTTACATTTAATGCTGAACCTTCAAATAGTAATTTACAAGCATTTTATGGTCACAAAAACAAATTTGAGTTAACATCAAGTTGAATTCAGTGCTTTTTTCAAAAAAATTTTTATTAAACTTTGTAATTCTCATTTTTATGGTGTAACTTAGTGTGACAAGTTTCTATCTGATATTCGGAGCTTCCAGTATGACCCCAAGATGAGTCACCATCGGCCTCATTTTTTTTTCTTGCATGCACTATTTGTTGGTAGGCTCACATACCAAAATTTGTCCTTCTACGTACAATGGGGTAACCAGTACAATTTTTCAAATGTTTAAGGCTCATTTCCCGCAAAATGGTCACGACACACATAGAACCCTGTAATTCTGGGGTAGCGATTTGCCTATCCCAGGTCTTTGGGAAAGACTCAATAAGTGGATAAAAATGCCAAATCCAGTCTAAACATCTGGCTGACTGTGCGACTAACCATAATAATAATAATACCTAATTAAATCTGGCAGCTTTTGAATGCATTGAGGAGGTTATTTTATTTCTAGCCAAGTGAAATGCAGGAGCTGGCTTAGAAGAAAATTAAGCACAGCAGGCAAATCAGCAGTGTTTGAACAGACAGAAATAAAAGTCTGCTTTTAGTGTGGAGCAGGAAAAGTATCCAGAGAATGAATTCACAATGGGTGAGTGGAGAGTGGTATTGTCTGTTCCTGCCCTTCCAAAATGGTTGCTGGCAATCTGATAATAGGACAGTCTGGCAGAAGATAAGCCCTGAACTCCATGGTAATTGATCTTATACATATCCTATTTAGAAAGATCAATATATTACTTCAGCTGCAAAGCACTCCAGTAACTTGGGACTAATCCCCATTTTATTGTAGAAAAATCTCATTTGTCTCATTCATTTTTCTAAAAAAGGAAAAAATGATAAATATTGTAACCATGTAATGATATCAGTAGGCCAAGCCCTGACTATAAAATATTTTTAAATATATATAAAAAAAGGAAGCTACAGAGTTCAGCCTGAGCTGCACTACTGAATACAAAAATAACCTGCAGTTAGGTCATCAGAGTTATGGAGGGTTGAACTAAAAGAAGAAATGATGCACTCTGTCTCCACTGCATATAAGCCCATTTCTCTGGGACAGGGGAATAAGTTTGCCTTGACTCAAGACCATGGGACATGTCAAAAACCACACTCCCAAAGGAGATGGGGAAAGGAGCTATTTTTTGAAGAAGGCAACATGGTGCCTCAAATAACTGCACCACTAAAACAACTATTTGCTCCTTAAAATCTTCCCTAGCCACCATAAATGCACAAGCGGATTTCAATTTTTTTCCTCACCACTGTAACTCTGGCGAAGGGGAACACCCAGTGTTGCAAATGGAATGCAAGTATTCTGTATGCAGCCCATGGGGCCAAACGTTTTGCACCATTGTTCCACAGATTCTCCTTTACATTCTGATTCTAAGCCAATGTTTTCAAATCTGGCAATTTAAGATGTGTAGACTTCAACTCCCAGAATTCCTCAGCCAGCATGTTTTAAACTACAGTATGTCACAGAAGTGAGTACACCCCCTCACATTTTGTAAATGTTTAAGTATATCTTTTCATGTGACAACACTGAAGAAATGACACTTGGCTACAATGTAAAGTTGTGAGTATACAGCTTGTATAACAGTGTAAATGTGCTGTCCCCTCAAAATAACGCAACACACAGCCATTAATGTCTAAACTGCTGGCAACAAAAGTGAGTACACCCCTAAGTGATAATGTCCAAATGCTTGCTGCAGAGGTTGAAGGGGTGGGGGGTCAGCCTGTCAGTGCTCAGACCATACGCTGCATGCTGCATCAAATTGGTCTGCAGGGCTGTCGTCCCAGAAGGAAGCCTCTTCTAAAGATGATGCACAAGAAAGCCCTCAAACGGTTTGCTGAAGACAAGCAGACTTAGGACATGGATTTCTGGAACCATGTCCTGTGGTCCGATGAGACCAAGATAAACGTATTTTGTTCAGATGGTGTCAAGCGTGTGTGGCGGCAACCAGGTGAGGAGTACAAAGACAAGTGTGTCTTGCCTACAGTCAAGCATGGTGGTGGGAATGTCATGGTCTGGGGCTGCATGAGTACTGCCGGCATTGGGGAGCTACAGTTCATTGAGGGAACCATGAACATGTACTGTGACATACTGAAGCAGAGCATGATCCCCTCCCTTCAGAGACTGGGCCGCAGGGCAGTATTCCAACATGATATCGACCCCAAACACACCTCCAAAGCGACCACTGCCTTGCTAAAGAAGCTGAGGGTAAAGGTGATGGACTGGCCAAGCATGTCTCCAGACCTACACCCTATTGAGCATCTGTGGGGCATCCTGAAAGGTGGAGGTGCGCAAGGCCTCTAACATCCACCAGCTCCGTGACATCATCATGAAGGAGTGGAAGAGGACTCCAGTGGCAACCTGTGAAGCTCTGGTGCACTCTATGCCCAAGAGGGTTAAGGCAGTGCTGGAAAATAATGGTGGCCACACAAAACATCTGGTGAACTCTATGCTCAAGAGAGTTAAGGCAGTGCTGGAAAATAATGGTGGCCACACAAAATATTGACACTTTGGGCCCCATTTGGACATTATCTCTTAGGGGTGTACTCACTTTTGTTGCCAGCAGTTTAGACATTAATGGCTGTGTGTTGCGTTATTTTGAGGGGACAGCACATTTACACTGTTATACAAGCTGTATACTCACTACTTTACATTGTAGCCAAGTGTCATTTCTTCAGTGTTGTCACATGAAAAGATATACTTAAATATTTACAAAATGTGAGGGGGTGTACTCACTTCTGTGACATACTGTAACTATATCCTCTGTGTCTCTAGCATAGTGTGCCATTTATCTGGGGAGATTTGTTTTACTTGCCCATATCTTACTATCCACCTTACAAAACAACAAACTACTTGAACACACCTATTGCTATTTTATGAATATTTAGGGTGAAATTGAAATCATCAACAATAATTTCATCATGTAATTTTATCAGAAATGGTACAAGAATAATTGATTCCAAGAGGAATTCTTAACAACTTTCTGTTACTTTGGTGATTTTAAAAATATTTTAAGCACAGTGATAAAGCTTTTATATTAAACTATTAAAATGTGTTTTTTGAACTACAAGCAGAATAGCATGTTTCCACTTAACAGGTTTTTCAGTGAAATTTGGCTCCTAAAATTTGCACTTAATCTAACAGCATTTACTAGCTACATATTCACTTGGCTATTATCAAAGCTGCATTGGGAAGAAGACTAGTATATGAATATGAAATCATCACCATCATAATCCATTATCATCATCAGTTGTGGGTGGTCAAAGACTGGAGGTTTTTAAAAAGAGACTGGTTGTCTGAAATGGTATAGGGTCTCTTGCTTGAGCAGAGTCTCCAAAGTCTCTTCCAACTCTGATATTCTGTTGTCATCATCATCATCATCAACAACAACAACAACAAGAACATCTGAAGGAAAATCAAAAAGAGATTTTTGATATATCCACAGCTTGTTTTTTCCCATTAATTCTTTTTCTATACTGTGAATTGTTCCCAGCATCTTCTGCAAATGTTATACTACTGAATTAGACTTTGTTGGAGAATGTATTATTTGATCCCTTCTAGATCTTAAGGAAGTATTTTACCATTTGAACTAATTCCCTTCCAAAAATAATCTGGCTTGGGTAGGGTAAGTTTATGCTTCATTTGCTAACTGATTTATTAAAATGCATATATATGCCCAGCTAGCTCTGATGTTTCTGGAGCCTTGTTGGTTATCAAATGACTTGAGAAGTAAAATTTTCTTTCTTCTTATCTCTGCGCAGCTAGAAGATTCAGTAAACTGTGGTTGCCATAGAGATATTGCATCATCACTAAGAATACGGTCAAGTGCCCAGGAAATGGCCTTTTGGGACATGGCCTTCACTACAAGAAACATTCAAACCTCGGAGCAAACATGTTCTTAAATACAGAGTATGGAGTGCAGTCCTTGGGACCTCTTCCAGCCTATTCTGATGCAGATGATCACAGGAACATAGTGAGGAGTTTGTTAGTTAAATTATTAATGTGTATTGATGCAACATAGTAATTAGAAAATAAAAGCTTTGCTTATTTTCAAGGTTATTGTCAGAAGATGTTATTACTCAGTTTTCAGTGAACAGTCTAAGCAAGACCTCTATGTCATCTCAGCAAGCCAAGTACAGTATAGCTTTCAGTCAGGGTTGAATGGGAAGTTTAGCACTTGGACTTTGCAGAGACACTGCTAGTCAGATTTGGCAAACAATCTGGCAACTATATTTTTGTCAAGCATTCCTTGTATCCCAGACATTTTGAAGATTTGGACAGGCAACAGGGAAAAATATTCATTTCAGCTCTTCCATCTCTCATTTCCCTCTCACTGTTTCTTAAGTCAATGTAATTCTTCTCCCCATTGTTTTTATCCACTGAAGCCATAGCCATATCTAGCTTCATCTCTCTTTACTGTACTCTGCCACGTGTTTTATCTGTATATTTATATCAATTAGCTTTGTAAAGGTTCAATTTGGATCAGGGGTGGGTTCCACTTACCTTCCCTACCGGTTCGCATCGCGACAGAAGTGCGCATTTTGCACGTGCGAGCGAAGCAAGCGCGCATGCCCACATCACTTTGTGGAAATGCACAGAGTGTTCTTTGCAGGGCCGCGGCTACCAGAGAACCGGTTCGGGGGCGTGGACAGCTGGCCATCGCTGCCGGTTCGGCGAACGGGTGCAAATTTCCGCCACCGGTACGGGAGAACCGGTCCGAACCGGCAGCAACCCACCACTGATTTGGATATACAATTGAACTGATTTTTAGTCAAATTCAGAGCGAGCCCGATGAATTGAGTTGGAGCTCAATGAGTAATTACTAACTTAAATCCCACTGATAACAATAGTCTGCTCTGGGCTCCTACATAATGCAGCAAGTCATAATGTTGAGTTATTTGCTTTTAGTCTTAGTGTTGATTTATGAAAACTAGCTACTATTTTTTTAAACATACTGTATGGTTTAACATATTGTGCAAACTAAGCTTATTAAAAAAACATGGCTCAATTCAATTTATGAACATAAAGCAACTCAATCTGAATCCAATCCAAATAGTATGAATGCTATTTTATCATTGCCTATGTTTATTTATTTATTTATTTGATAGATTTCTATGCCGCCCAACTCCCGAGTAGTCCCCAGTTTCATAGAAACAAAGAAGCCCTGTTCCTATGCTGCCATTTAAAAAAGTTTTTAAAAAAGTAAAGG
>QLTV01001123.1:1371061-1386968 GCA_003457575.1 Thermophis baileyi
CCCGTGGGCCCGCCAGCCGGCACTGTTTAGCCGATGGGACCCGGAGGAGACCAACCCTGTGGGATCTTACCGGTCGCTGGGAGCTATGTGGTAGAAGACAGTCTCAAAGATAACCTGGCCCTGAGCCATGTAGGGCTTTAAAGTTAATAAAAAACACCTTGAATTGTGCCCGGAGACCAATAGGGAGCCAGTGCAGCTTGCAAAGAATTGATGTAATGTGGGTGTACCTAGGTGCCCCCACAACAGCCCACGCAGCCGCATTCTGGACCAACTGTAGTCTCCGAACACTCTTCGAGGGTAACTGAGAAATGTTCCTCAGTTCTTTTGTTTGTATACAGTTGGCTATATCCATACAAACCATTCAGTAACCATTATGGTCTCATATGCTATGCCTAGTTGCTACAACCGTCAGTAAGGATTTCTATCCATAAATCTCACACCAAATTGATGGTGATTGATATTTAAGAGTCACAACTTCAGAAAAGTTATGATGTGAATCATTAGGACATATAGGTTTTTTGAGATGCTGATCCTTTTCAGTCAGTTGAAAAGCAGCACTGTAGTGATAGTTGGCTCCTTAATTTGGACTTCAAAAATGTAATATACCGTATGTACCAAGTGATTTTAAAATACCCAACCCTTTGACAGTTACATTCTAAATAACTGCTGCAACTGAAATTTATTCCATACCTATAAGTTATATCCCGTAAAACAATAGTGTTGTTTTGTTATTTATTATTGGTATTAAAGCAGAAAGACTCTCTTGAAATTGCTGAAATGCAATATATATTTACATGTAGGTAATTACTATTGTTATCATTGTAAATTATCATTTTGATTTGAAGTCACTTGCAGTAATTAGCAACTAAGAAAATGACAAATTTCAGTGCTCAGGAATCCAGCCCAACCATTTTGCTGAGCTTATAATTAATATGTCAGAATCAATTTGTCTTGGTTAGCTGAGGTATTAGAAAGCAAGAGAGCGGGATCAAGACTGAGTTCTACTTTTTTTTACAGCTATCAGTCTGCCTCTACTATATCCTTTTTTTTTTACTTTGTGAAGAACAGACCACTATAGAAAATATGAAACTCTTTTGATAGGTGTATACTGTATGTTGCCCTTTGTAAGTGTAGGACTTAAGAAAAAACTTAAACAGAAAACAAAAAAACATTTTTACAAATTGTTAATAGAGGATACCAAGGAGTGCCTGCTTCAGAAATTGATCTGTATATTTGTGTGCAGAAAGATGGTTTTGTGTATGACCCATCTGGGTAGAAACTATATCTAACTATACCTAAGGAATTATATCTGGCAGGATCCAGAAGAAGGGTCTTTTCTGTGGTGGCTCCCTCCCTTTCATCACTACGGAGATTAGACTGGCCCCACTTTGACACTCTTTTGCAAAGGCCCTGAAGACCTGGTTCTGCCAATGGGCCTGGGAAACCCAGAATGCGATGGAGTCCATCAAGTGGCTTGTTTGATGGCTTGTTGTCACCAGGGGGCTGGGAGATTATTGTTTTTATTCTTTTTATGTTTTTTTTTAAAAAATAAGCCACCTAGAGTCACTGAAAGTAAATGGGTTGCCATGTAAATTCTTCAAACTTCAAAATTCTTCTAAAAAAATTGTGTGGGGGATATTACTATATTGTCTTTAGAGTTTGATCCCTGGTGATCAATTTCATGTTCACTGTCAAGTGCCTACTACTACCGTATATGTAATATGAAAAAAAAGAGTATTTAAGTTTTGAATATGTGTAATAAAAAACACAGAGAAATAGGAAACAGCCAAACTCTGAGCTGATTTTTTCTAATTACTTATATCTGCCTTCTTAGGTGATTAGTTTCATTATTGTTCACTTTATTATGGATGATTTTCAAGTATTGTAAATTACTATAATCCTCATATCCATTTCCTTGAATGAATGAAGTCTTTTGAGTGCTTCTCAATAATTTATCAAATAATTTGGCACGTGACAGTGGACTAGTACACTTCATTTATCTTGTAAATCCACTTTTTCCTTACTTTTTCTCTATCACTTACTATCCATTTTATATTTGAAATTGGTTGTGAAAAGACCAAATTACATAATTATATGATGGCTATTTTAGTAACTCATAGCCCATTTGCAGACCAACTTTTAAAGCTCTTCACAGTTAAGAGGTAAGGGAACCCAAAGGATTCTATCCTATAAACTTCTGTCCAAGCTGTCAGATCTTTTGATTCCCATAGACACAGGTACAGTTTATGGCTGAAAAGAAAGGAGGCTTCTCAGTGTACAATCCATTACAGGAATGTTCAGTCCAGAAAGGCTCATTTGGCACTTGTTTTGATGTTAACTCGGCATCACCTTGTCTCAGATCTAATTTATTTTATACTGTTTTTATTTATTTAGTTAATTGTATCTATTTTATGTTTTATTCTTGTTTTAAATTGTCCAATGAACTCAAAGTAGTATATAAATAACAAATAATGAGAAACAAGACAATTCACTGGTCTGTTCAATGGAGCATTGACAAGACATGATTTCTCCTTATTATTTCATGATGCTTTTGGTAATCTACGTTTTTTTCCCTTAGGAGGTTTAGTTTTCTGAAATGTACATTATATTGTTATCAGCTTTTAGCAAATTTGTGAATTATCAGAACAGTCAATTGTACTTTGTAGTTTGCTTAAAGCAATAACTGTTGCAGTCTTGTCTCCCTTGTCTATACTCCTTGATCTGGCCCAGAGTTGGGTTCCTGCCGGTTCGGACCGGTTCTTTAGAACCAGTAGCGGGAATTTCCCCCCGCTTGCCAAACCAGCAGCGATGGCCGGCTGGACACGCCCCCGAACCGGTTCTCTCGATGGTGCCATAGGCGCCGCCATCTTGTTTTTCACTTCTGCGCATGTGCAGAAGCTGTTTTTTGCTTCTGCGCATGCGCAGAAGCTGGATTTTCAGCACTGCGCATGCACCCGTGCACCCGCGTGGCACGGGGGGAAGTGAACTGGCAGCGAGGTAAGTTAGAACCCACCCCTGATCTGGCCCTATAAAACGGTCCTGTAACATGTTTGAGCTGAAGCTGCACATGTGTGTGAAGGTATGGGTACAATATATTTTTCTTTTCTTGAGCAATTAAAAAAAACGTGCTGTTTTATGTCCTTCAGGAATTGCTGATCAATATATTTATATCTCTTCTTACTGTCTTCCCATTCTGGTATTATTATGGTTTATCACAGTCAGTCAGATGTTCAGAGTGGGTATGGTATTTTTATTCACATATCAAGTACTTCCCAAGGACCTGAGATAGGCAGATGTTGTTTAATAATATTAAAGGTATCATCTTAGGATGTAAGCTGTTCCAAGTAAAGCTACCTTTTGTAATTGACTGGTGGTGATTTTGTCGATGTGAGTGGTGATGAAATGGTGCTTCAGATGTTCTGGAATTGCATCCAGGGTATCAGTTACTGTTGGTATTATCTTTCCTTTCTTTTGCCACAGTGGTTCTACTTCTATCTGCAGGTCTTTATATTTTATTATTTTCTCCAGTTCTTTCTCTTCTATTCTGCTGTCTCCAAGTATTGCAATGTCTATTTATCAGTATTCAACCTCTGCTTTTAAAACTGAACATATCTCAATTCCGTACTCCTGGAAAGAAAAACAGCCTTCTTTCTTAATTACTTTAGTTCTACAAAAATAAGATTTAAAAATAATTTTCGCTACGCTGTCTTTTTAATACTTAATGTTGATGAGTTATAGAAAAAGCCAAGTGATTTGATTAATCACAAATGCAACTAATATTTTCTTTCTGATTTCATAAAATGTACATACAAAAATGGTTAACAACTCTTCCTGTTGTCTTGGGGATTGTTCATAGAAATATATATGTATACAAAGAATAACAGAATAACAGAACAGAATAATAGAATAATAGAGTTGGAAGGGAACTTGGAGGTCTTCTAGTCACCACTAAAATGGAACTGTGTCTTAGTGTACTATTTGAACTTTGCATGAGCTTTTTTTATAAACCTCAGTGTTGTTTGTGTATCATGTGAACATGGGCAGAGAGTCCAGAAGCCATGCTGGGTTTAGATATTTTAATTCAGGAAATTTAAGGTCTGTAATGTGAACCAGTCATAGTCTTTATTCCCAATGAAATTACTTTTGTATGATAGACAGCTATACACCATTTGGAACATTCAAGAAGGCTTGAATGGTGTTGTTTTCTGATGTATGACACTTGACAACATTAACTTGTTGATTATAACTATAATTTTTGCCTCACAATTTTTGTGTGAGGGCTATTTTTAATTATTCATGTGTTTCAATAGGACATAAGAAAACACAAAGCTCATAGAATAGGATAAATGGATTATTTGAGTATAATATAATACCTTAAAATAGAGTCTTAAAAGTCATCATTTGAAAAAAATTTCCCAATTCATTAAAAAGATGATGTTAGATGTGTCTTCCAACACTTAAAACGTGTTTTGTGGCTTAAATACCACTTAAATACCAGAAGTACCACTACTAGGTACTTCTTCTGTAGGCTTGATGGCTGCTCCATGCTTTGTTAGCATGTCAAAGTTTCTACTCCAAAAATGGGTAGGAACAAAGCTTTTTCAGCACTTATAGCAGGTAAAATGGAAGTCATAAAACAACCATTTACTTTCTGATTCATTCATATTTTCATTCATTCATAAACTTCCCAACTTGATCAATACTAGGCAGTATACAAAGTACAATGCAATAATATTCCTTTTTTTAAAATAGAATAAATGGCACAGATCCTCTTCCGGCTACTTAATCATCAAAAGCCTTATGGAAAACCAAGGCTTTAATTCTTCTCTGGAAGGCCACAATAAAGGGGACCTACTTGCACGAAAGAAGGAAGCAATCACCAAGAAAGCTCACCTTGGTGTCTCCTCCAGTGCCTCCTGGTAGGTGACATTAGTAGGCATCCCTATTTATCCAGGTTGGGTGGATAAAATTTAGGGATACGGATTGGGATAGGTTGTATCTAATATACTCAGCTCCTACATCACATAAGATTTTAGAATTAACAACCTTGAATTGCACTTGCACACTGACTAGTAATCAAAGCAGCTCCCATAGCAACAGTGTTATATGAGAATACCACAATTCTCTAAAAAGAACATGGGCATCTGCAGTGTATGCCAGTTCAAGTTTCTGTGTGATCTTCAAGGACATCCTGATGTAGAATGAATTGCAGTAATCTGGGAACAAGGCAAACAAGAACATGAGGCTTCAGTTAATTTTCTAAACTGAAGAAAATTAGCCCAAATTACAAAAAAAGGATGTAGTTCTTTCTTGTTTGAGAGGGGTCTGTGAGAAGAAAAGAAATGTCAGAACCCACATATTTTATATCTCTCCCTTAATGATAAAAGGCAGAAAAAGATTTAACCTGAGTTTCTTCCAGCACTTCATTTCTCTATATGAAAAGACAACTATTTAACTGGAATGACTTGCCTCTAGAAGTTGTGGGTGCTCCTATTGTGGTCCGCCAGTGGCCTGCAGAGCTGGCAGCAGAGTCGGACAGTGAGGAGCCTGGGGAGGAACATGGGTCAGGCCTGGAGTCTGGAGAAGGCTTGGTGCCAGAGGGAGAGATCCAGCCCGGGCCATCTGGGAGGTCTGTGCTGACTCCAGAGCCTCCAGAGGCTGACATGAGCGAGGCAGAGGAACAGGGGGAGCCTGATCCTAATGCACACAGAGCTGCCAGAAGGCAAGAACAGTTATGGAGGAAAAGGACTACTCGGGAGTAAAGCTTGAAGATGATTGGCCCCTCCCATAGGATATAAAAGTGGAGCAAACGGATGTGCTCATTGCAGGAAGCAACTTGGTTCAATTCGTGTCTCAGCATTTCAGTTCTGACTCCTTGTTCTGTTTGGCCTTGCAAAGCTCCTTGCCAATTATGTCTTTGGCAGCTTGTCAAGAGACATAAAGGTTGGTGATATCAGCCTTCTTCCGAAAGACTTCTGTCGGACTAATTAATATTGTTGGGGACTTATTACGGCTGGGAATGAACAGAATTCACAGCCATTAAAATAAAAAGAGGTTTTTGGGACTCCGTTTGTGCGGTATTATTTATCAGGAAGCCTAGGTCAGAACAGCTCCAAAAGTGGAGGTTTTTAAGAAGAAATTGGACAACCATTTGTCTGAAATGTTATAGGCTTTCCTGCTTGAGCAGGGGGTTGGACTAGACGACCACCAAGGACCCTTCCAACTCTATTATTCTGTTATCATGCGAAAATTGAAAATTATCAGGAAGTCTGGGAAAGAAGGCAACTTTATACTTCACAATATTATTTTGCATTGCCCTTTAAATTTGGAGGTTAGAAATTACCAGAGACCGCAACTCTGAACAAGAAAAAAGACAGCACTACAATGCAAACACTTATTTCTAATTTTATGAGCAGTCTAATTTAATGTCCGTTTTTTAAATGTCGTTAAGACTGCAATTGGCTTTATTCCAAATAATCTATCCTAAAGTGACGCAGGCACAAAAACTTCTTTTTCAAAGTGATTTATGTACTGAAGTAGATATTCTGAACTTGCAAATTTTATGTTCTAGGAGAAACAAGTTTGCAGTAAGAACAAAACAAAATCTTGTTTATTTTATTTAGAGTAGAACATTTCTGAAAACAATTCCTGTTTATAATTCTCCAGAATTCCATTTTTAGTCCTTTTGACTACTCAATGTAGACTTTTTCAAAGCAATAACATAGTTCTGTTCCCCAAAATGGCAAAATTTTAATGTACATTACAATATTAATACTATATGACTATTAGTATTCTCTGAGAAATTGAGATTTCAAATCATATTTTAGTTTGTTTGCAAAATATATTGGTTCTCATTCATTTCCACATTTTTTCTGTAGATCATTATTACGCTATAATTCCCTCCATATCAGAAATATATTTTAGTATATTCAGTATGCCTGAATTAAAATATGAATTAAAACATCACTGAATTAAAGTACCGTAGAATAGAAGCACATATAGTATTAAGCCAAAGTTTAAAATCTGTGGTAGATCTGGAAAGGATGCTCTGTAATTTTAATCCAAAGAAATTTCTTGAAGAAAAAAATAATGTTAAGTAGTTTAATTTGAGATTAATCTTAATACTTAGCTAAATACATGGCTACAATGCCTATAAATACATTTATTACTTTAGAAATTTGAAAGATTCTAATTCCACCAATGAACTGCAAAGTATTTCTGTGGATCAATAGTATTCAATTCGTACATCAAGAGGATTAGCCAAGCTACTTAGAAATAAGAATGGATATCTCAGTTCTTGAACATAGTAAATAAATAATACTTAACATGCATTATAAGGAATGCTTACATATCTCAATAGTACATAACTTGAATCTACGTAGTCTAGTTTTTCCAAAAATTGACTTGACGTCTTGGTGGCTGTCAATGCAAGTCTTAAAGTTGCTAAGATTGGATGCCTCTGATCTATATTTTATAACTTCGATTGTATGTCAAGGTATTGATTTTTTTATCAATTCTTTATATGAAAGAAAACAAATTAAATTGCTCTGTTCCTTATTGAACAAGATAAGAAACAAGATTACATAGTTGCTTTGTGTATCTGCCTTACTCTGTGGCTTTTATTTAAAACTGTACATCATATAAGGGTAAAAACATAGCAAATAGATTTCAAGGTAATGGTTGTTACCTCTCTGAAGCACAAAGATTACTGTGTGCTGAACTTCCCTTTGCATCTCACTTTTTCTAAAGCTGTACCTGCCTGAAATATATCATACCACTGAATATGCATGAACACTAAATTCCCTGCATGCATCCATTTGGTTCTGTGATGGTGATAGGATTTATTGAGCCTGTTGTCAATTCAAGTGCTTTAAAAGAACAGAGAGGCAGAATAAAGGGGCTGAAGACGTAAAACTGAAGTGGCTGGTAATCTTTAAAAAGAAGTGCCTATTTTTCCCCACCCTCCAAAAGTTATTATAAATGCATAAAATACACTTTACCCCACCACCTCTTTAAAGGTCAATCCTCCATCAGGTTTCAAACAGCCCACTGGCAAATAGAAGCCTTGTCATTTAAGAGACTCATGTCCTGAGCAGGAATAGTTTGATTTCCTAATTTTAAAAAACAATTCAAATGAATTGTAATTAATTCCCTCACTTTTGAAACTGCTTCCATATTAAGTAATAAAGTGTGTAATGGAGGCACAGTATATATTATAAAGTTTGCTTGTGGCCGATCAAATGTTCATGTGCTTGCTTCTTCTCCATATGTATTTTTTTATTACTAACAGATTTTTCACCTGGTATTAAAAACATACATTATTTAACAGAACTAATCCCTGCTATTTACGTTTTCTATTATACACTCCTGCACAAAATGCCATAGCGTTCCGCTATAATCTGTATTATAAAGTCAAGCATTTTCCAAGTTAAGCTTGACTCCTCATGACTTTATGGAGATGTAATTATGGATTGTTAAAAGGAAACTGTTGATGGAACAATGCAGAGTTGGCTCTAGCAGAAACAGTACGCTGTGACAGCTAATCAACTGTTAGAGTCTTGAACTGGTATTTTCCTGCAAGCACTTGTTACTACTTCAGTGTCAATATCAACGTTAAATATAGTCACATCATGAATTATTTGCCTTCCTGTTCCCATAATGTATCATTTCTCCATGTATGATGTTTTCATTAATGTAGCTGAGTATCCAAGTCTTAATTTCTATTGTCTTCATTTTCCATTGTAATTTGTCTGTCAGTTCAGGCATCACTGTTTAAAAACTTTGTTGTATTTGTTATGATAATAAATAATATGGTTCTGGCAATCAACTGCACCCATCTGTGATTTAGAATATATTTGTCCACAATGTTGTATGCTAGCATAGATTCCTATTTGCTTCCTTTTCTCATTTATCCATGCATAAATACTGTACACTTATCGCCTTGAACAAATATTTTTTAAATCAAATAATAATGCACTTTAAATTCTAGCAGTACTATTAACCATCTTAAAAACAGCATTTTATGGCTGAAAGTATGTTTACTCTCATCACATTCTTAGAAGAAAACATAATCTATGGGCTATTTGCCATTTAGATATGGAACTGAGGATTCCATGCGACAACATTTAAATAAATTGCTTTGAACATGCTATTATTCAATGTTGCACAAATGGTTTGTGGTATAAATGTGCATTATTCATTTTGATAGCTATTGCTCACGAAGCAACTTATTGATCCCCATATCTGTTCATAAGTAGAATACATGGGTAATACAATGAATGAGTAAACTTACTGAAAAGGAATTGGGCTTGCAAAGTGCAACTTAGCTAACATACTGAAGTGAAAATTGCACACTTACAATCAACCTATGAATTTATAGTTTATTAAAAATATGAAACTACATTTCCAGGTTCCAGCCCTAAATATTGTGTCTGCTTGTGGCCAACCCATTAGGATTGACAACTGCAACCTGGAAATCCTATTCAGAATTAACCCATGAGATTCACCTACATGCTGATTTGGAACTTTGAGGATTGTATTCCCATCTCTCGAGGCTGCCAAGCTAAAGAAGGCTAAATGTAGGGCTAAAAAGCTTAAAGATGAAATGATAAGGGAATTATAAGCTGAACAGAAAATTGAATTTTCTTCTCAATTTTCTCTTAATCTTTGCATTCTTTTGTTGTTCTAGTACGACAAGTATTTAAAGGCTTGCAGATATTTTTGATTTCCAACTATGTCTGCCAGCTTCAGGTAAAACAAGGTATACTTAATGTTAATAACACTATTTTATTTATTTTATTTATTTAATTGTTAAATTTGTATAGTCTGTTGTATTACACATGCAATTCTGGGTGTTTCACATAGTTAAAAATCACAAAATACAAATAAATAATCCAAATGAGAACAACAACAACAACAACAATCAAAAAACACCATTACAATAACTAAAAACCAGAATGTTTTTTATGCTACAATAAAGTTAAGGTTAATGTAAATTTTAAAAACCATTATATTACAAGTGCCAAATTGAGAATATGGAGCAGATATAAATTCAAGCTGTGCCCCAAAATACCTTTATGGGTCTCAGCGCAAGAAGCATTTTACAGAAAAGAAGCAGCAGGTAAAGAAAAATGGTAAACTTATCAAGAGTTGATACATGAAGAGCATGAGGAAAATATGATGAAATCAAGAGAACCACTGATTGCTGAGGGATTTCATTTTCAATGGTTTTCGTATGTATGGTTAAGAGAAAGATGTAAGGTAGATAATAGGACATTTGGAATTGAACAGCAGAAGACAGAATTTGAAGTTGAAATACATACGAATGATGAACATTTCCCTGCTAAAATGTATAAACTTTTATTATAATTTGAACAAAAAAGAACAAGTGAAAGAGTATATGATAAAATGGGCTAAGAACTTTCAACATAACGTTTCTTAAAAGGATTAAAATTCACGTTAGATTTAAAACATAATCTTTGGAAAATGATATACCATTGGTATATGACTTCAGAAAAATTGTCTAGAACATATAAAGGTGCTTCAAATTTATGTTGAAAATGGGGACAAAATGGGTCATTTTATTTTGTCTGATGGACTTGTTAAAAAGCCAGAAAACTTTGGATTCAAATATACATAACAATACCAAGAATTTTCAAGGTCAACTTGCAATTGAAAGCAGTGTCTTGTAGGAATTCATAGATAGTCCATTTAAATGTATGTATGTATGTATGTATGTATGTATGTATGTATGTATGTATGTATGTATCAGGGGTGGGTTCTAACTTACCTCGCTGCTGGTTCGCTTCCTCCCGTGCCACGTGGTGGCACCTCATGGGCGTGCGAGCGCAAAGCACGTGCGCGTATGTGCAGTGCAAAAAAAAATAAATAAAAATTTTTAAAAAAAACACGCCAAAAACAAGATGGTGATGCATGCGCAGTGCTGGAAACTCGGCTTCTGCGCATGCGCAGAAGAAAAAAAATTCAAAAAAATAAAAAAAATTCAAAAATAAAAAAAAGATGGCGGCACCCACGGACCGGCACCGACCGAACCAGATCAGTGACATCATCGTGAAATCACCAGCAGGTCACTACCGGTTCGGGTGAACCGGTCCGAACTGGGAGGAACCCACCTCTGGTATGTATGTATGTATGTATGTATGTATGTATGTATGTATGTATGTATGTATGTATGTATGAATGTATGTATGTATGTATGTATATACTGTAAGACTATGCTTTCTATTTCCTTTCCTTTTTTCTTTTTCTATTCCTATTTTCTTGTTACACTATTCACTATTTTCCTTTATCTTTTTATTTTCTCTTATGGCTTTTACTTTGTTAAAATATTATTTAACAAAAACTATATAACCTACAGATGAATGCCATCCATTTTACAAACAGTGTAACCATTTCACAGGCTCCTTACCAACCTGGTTCCTCAAACATGATGGCAAAGCCATGTTTTCAGCACCTTCCAGAAGGCCAATGTTCTATTCTCGCTGATGAACTGGAGCAGATGCTGCCCAGCAAATCCGCAGATTTTTGGACTAAACCAGTGAGCTGAATTCTTTTCAACTGAGTTCTAGCTTGGCTTGGGGACAGACACTGCTACATTGGTTTCCTGGATGACTTGCACTGTTATTTGGAAAAGGAATGCATACTTCTTGGTTTTGTTGCATTGCTAAAATCCATCAGCCTTGTGAGTTATTGAGAGGGGCTGGGAATTTAAGGTAACAGTTCACTGTAAAAATAAAGATAGTTGAACCACAAGGAACAGTACACAACCTATTATAAAAACAATAATTTCGTTAGACCAACTGAAAATCATCACACAGTGCACAAACTTTCAAGTTCTAAAAAAAGTCTTCACCAGGCAAAATATTAAATAAAGTAAATATACTAAGATTGTAGCAAAATATAGCTGTGAATTAAACATCGACAACTTTTCCTCCTCCCTTTTGTCTTTATTTTCATGCCTAATAACAGATTAAAATTTTAAAAATACTGCACGCTACTTTGCAACCTTTAGTTGATTTTATAGATATATTGCTTCCCCCAAACTGGAAAGCAGACCTGTATTTTTATGAATATTAATATAATATTATAAACATAAATAGGCCTTAGAAGGACCATGGGAGCCCTACTCTATTTCTGTAAAGAATTTTATTTCTGATCAATTATAAAAATAATCATGGATTTTGCAAGGCATTTTGAAAAATTAAAGGAGATAAAATATAGTAGGTTCCCAGCTTTAGATATTTGGGTCTTATCCTGGGAAGCATCAAACGCTCAGGTTGCTTCAAATGTCCAGTGCAGTTCAGCACCATTTTTTTCATTTTTCTTCTCCAGAGATGCCCAGTACATATTAGCTACTGTCAAACTTTATGAAGCCAAGAGACTATGCCTGCTCATGTGTGGAGCTCAGTTAATAGCAATAGCACCTAGACTTATATACCACTTCACAGTGCTTTACAACCCTATCTAAGCAGTTTACAGAGTCAACATATTGCCCCAACAATCTAGGTCCTCATTTTACCAACCTCAGAAGGATGGAAGGCTGAGTCAATCTTGAGCCGGTGACATTCGAACTGCCAAACTGCTGGCAGCTGGCAGTCAGCAGAAATAGCCTGTAGTACTGCATTCTAACCACTGTGCAACCACAGCTCTTTGAAATTGAGGTATAAACCTGGAAAAACCTGGAAAGGATAGAGTCAAAATTCCTAAGAAAGCTATTTCAAGTGGTGAAACCTGTGGTTAATGTTATTTTGTGGATAGAGGCAGGACTTAGAAACATTGAAATGAGGGCATGGCCTTCACCTTCAGATCAGACCCAAATAATAATAATAAATGTGATTCCTTCTCAGAACTCCATATTGACAAAAATTATACAAACTGGGTTTTCAAGGGATACACTCATGCTCTTGGGATTAAACGAAGCAATGACAGTGCTTAAGCAAAAGCTATATAATACAGGTAGTCCTCAACTTATGACCACAATTTAGCCCAAAATTTCTGTGGCTAAATGGGATACTTGTTAAGTGAGTTTTGCCCCATTTTATGACTTGTCTTGTCACAGTTGTTAAGTGAATCACTGCAGTTCTTAAGTTAACATGATTGTTAAGTGAATCTGGCTTCTCCATTGACTTTGCTTCTTAGAAGGTCGCAAAAGGTGGTCACATGACCTCGGGGCACTGCAACTGTCATAAATATGAGTCAGCGGCCAAGCAGTTGAATTTTGATCAAGTGACCATGGGGATGCTGCAATGGTCGTAAGTGTGAAAAATGGTCATAAGTCACTTTTTTCAGCGCTGTTGTAACTTTGAACAGTCACTAAATGAATTGTTGTAAGTCAAAGACTATCTGTATAGAATTACAGTCAGAATATATTCTCATCTAGGGTACAATTGGACTGTAGCAGTGCATACTTAAAGCAGTATAGTACTTAGATCAATTTACAAAAAATATTTTTGGCAAGCATTCACATTATTATAGATGAATATTACACTGTCAGCAATACTGGATGAAAAAAATTATAAAATGTCATATGCAGAAAGTCTCTGCCCTTGTACAGAAGGTCATATTGAAACACAAACTCATAATGTAATTTCTGTTGAGACATACATAAAGAACTATTAACACCTCTTCTAACTTCATTTCTGAAATGGACTCAGGAATTTTATCAGTGGTGAAATTCAAATTTTTTTACTACCGGTTCTGTGGGCGTGGCTTGGTGGGCATGGTGTGGCTTGGTGGGCGTGGCAGGGGAAGGATACTGCAAAATCTCCATTCCCACCCCACTCTGGGGCCAGCCAGAGGTGGTATTTGCCGGTTCTCTGAACTACTCAAAATTTCCGCTACCGGTTCTCCGAACTACTCAAAATTTCCGCTACCGGTTCTCCAGAACCTGTCAGAACCTGCTGGATTTCACCCCTGAATTTTATGTTTAATTTTTCCTGGCAGAGAAGAACCTCTCACTGTTGCAAAGTTCTTTTTTTCATAGCTTGTATGACAACAAAATAGCACAAGCATGATTGTACATTTTTGATCTTGTGTACTTTAGTTTCTTTTGTAGGTTACGTTCTATAGATTTTGTTTAGTAAGTCTTATGTAGTCTGGGTTGCTGATGTGTAGTAAGAATTTGATTTGATGTTTTACTTTAACACGTGCTTTGAGTTATTTCTCTCCAATTATTCCCAAAAAGACAATATTAGAGATTTCTGCTTAGCATTCCTAGTTCATAAAAATGCACCTTACTCCCAATGAGATTAAAAATCTACATAAATCGGCTGGGAGAGATAATCAGCACTGTTGTGCACAATGTGAAATTTATTTGCAAAGAAGTGCTTCAGGTTTCACATGAACACAGCACCTCTCTGCTATTCATTTCCCCTCCCCCCCCAGGCTTCTTCTAATGCTTAAATCAACACCTTAGTGCAGTCAAAACTTTTAAAGGGCTCACAAGGAAAATAAAAAAGGGACTACTTTAATGAATAGCAGTGAAATTAGGACTACTCTAATGGGATCAACAAAGGTTGTGATTTAAGCCCCACACCCTCTAAGCATTCATTAAATGTATTAATGTATGTTGCCCAGTTGTGTCTGCTATGTTGATGCTGTTGACTTCACCTGAAGTCAGGTAAACTAATCCAATGTACTTCTTTCAAATCATTTGCAAAGGATGTACTGTCCTTGTAATCAGTAGAGACTCCCATTAGAAACTAGTGGGGTGCAGTGTTTTTTTAAAATTCCTTTATATTGGGTTTTTATTGTTTGTAAGTATCCCAGAGTCACTAAGAGTGAGTGGGCGGCCATATAAATCTTCTAAATAAATAAATAAATAAATAAAACAGTCTAGAATAGAACAGCCTCCTGCCCACACCCTCTTATCTTTCTTGGCGACCTCCATCTACCTCTTATTAATTGGACCCTAAACAAATGTACAACTGAACCCATACATGCAACCCTGTACAATGCTGTTACTAATCTGGGACTGGATCAACTAGTAACTAACAACACTAGACTCAACAACTGCCTTGATCTCATGCAACAGTTTAAATTCAATTTATGGTCTACAAATAAAAGAACCCTTTTCCAACAGTAACCACAGCATGATTGACTTTTGTCGCAATATATGTCCTTACAAAGATGATCACAATGTTGGGATCCCCAATTATAACTTTAAAAAAGCCAACTATGATCTCATAGATACCGACCTCTCATCTCTTGATTGGCAAATTCTGTTCACTGGCTGTAATACTGCCGAAGACCATTATAACACTTTTTTTTTCTATTTTAAAAGAGTCATTAAACTATACGTACCACTAATAACTACCAAAACCAGAAAAAACAAATTACCCATAACAATAAGGAAGCTTCAATCCCCCCCCAAAAAATCTCTTTGGCGAAAAAACAAAACTGGCTATGTAGCTAACTTTAAAAGCCGCTACAAAACCTTATGCCACCAGATAAAGACAGAATGCACCAATAACCACACCAAACAAGAGGAAAACCTTCTATGCACGAAATCCACCCGCCCCTTCTATAATTTTGTAAATAACAAACTTAAAGACTCGAGATCCATCCCACCCCTAAAAGTACCTAATGGTAAAGACTGTAATGATGAAGCCGTTAAAGCCAACCTCTTTAATACGTTCTTCGGTTCAGTCTTTGTAAACAGCAATGGCTCATGCCCCACATTTCCTAGTCGTACCACAACTAATTGCAATGATCTACTACATATCGATTTTACAGAAGAAAACATTGAAAAAGCACTATGCATCCTAAAACCATCTCTATCTATTGAACCTGATGGACTATGTGCCTACTTCTTAAAAAAGCTTTCCACTGCCATAGCCTAGCAGAACCCCTGAGCATAATTTTTGAAAAAGCTTTCAGGACCAGCTCC
>QLTV01001123.1:1393349-1419911 GCA_003457575.1 Thermophis baileyi
TGTTCCTCCAAAATGAGGTGGGGGCTACAATGGGCTGGTGGCTGTATTTTAGCTGTCTCTGATGTCTCCACTTCAAAGCGAGCAAAGAAGTGATTCAGCTCTTCTGCCAATGAAGCATCCCCCTCAGCAGGGATGACATTGGTCGATTGATGGTTGGTAATTTGTTGAATTCCTCGCCATACCTGCCTCGTGCTATTGCTATAAAAATTATCCTCAATCTTCCTCTTATAATCAGTCTTGGCCTTCCGAATACCTTCCTTCAGACTAGCTCTGGCAACACTGTATCTTGCCCCATCACCAGACCTAAAGGCCTTGGTCCTGTCATGGAAGAGGCACTGGACTTCCTTGATCATCCAGGGCTTCTGATTTGGATAGATTCTAATACGTTTATCCACAGTGATAGTGTCTGTGCAGTGTTTGATATAGCACAGAACAGTTGCAGTGTGCTCCTCTAGGTCAGGGTGGTAAAAGATGTCCCAATTTGTGTTCTCAAAACAATCCTGAAGTTGTTGGGAAGCATCTTCTGGTCAAGATTTCACTGTCTTTATTATAGGCAGAGCCCGTCTCCTAAGAGGATGTATGCTGGTGCTAAAAGCAGTGACATATGGTCTGATTATCCCAAATGTGGTAATTGTATAACCTTATAGCCACGTTTAATGTTGGTATATACTTTGTCCAATATGTTTGCTCCTCTAGTAGCACACTTAACATGCTGATAGAATTTAGGGTGCACTGCTTTTAAATCAGCCTGATTAAAATCCCCTGCTATAATATGCACAGCATCAGGATACTTCTTCTGCTGATTACTAACAACGTTGTATAAGAATCCCAAAGCTATGGTAGGGTAGTATTGGCATCAGGTGGGATATAGACTGCAGTAATCAAAACCACGCTGAACTCCCGTGGAAGATATATGGGTCTACATTTAAGAGTCATATATTCCAGATCCATGGAGCAGTGGCTGTCTACAGTCTTTATATTGATACACCAGCTATTTGTTCACATAAAGGTTTAAACCTCCCCCTTTGCTCTTGCCGGATTCTCTACTCCTGTCCTGCCGGTGAGCTACGTAGCCTTCCAGCTCAACAGCTGCATCAGGAATGAGTGAATGAAGCCACGTTTCTGTGATTAGCAATACACAGCAGTTCTTGATGAATTTAGTCTTTGCAATCTGTAGCCTTAATTCATCCATTTTGTTTGTACGAGATCTTGCATTGGTAAGAAATATACTTGGAATTGAAGGCTTGTGTGGAAACTTACTCAGCTTAAAAAGAACGCCTGCACGACATCCTCTCTTTCTCTTCCTGTCCCTCCATTTTCTCTGTCTCCTCCTCCTTCCTGCAGGGATAATAATCCATGGCTCCCCCAGGGGCCTAGCTGCCTCCTCCGGTATGTTATGAGAACGTATAAAATCGTCTGTAATAGCCTTCTCACATTTCAGTCCAATTTGTAACAAGGCTTGCCGAATATAGATGCCCCTTGCCCCACAGGGTTCAATCAAGGAAAAAAAAATCCAATCCACACTATACACTGAAAAAAGGAGTGCCCAGCCGCAGCATCCATGTGCGCAGTCATCTTGAATGGCCCAGTATGTGGCATACTACAACAAGCCAGATTTGAATTGGGGATAGAAGCAGTTCTGGTAGCACAAATAAATGTCTAAGTATTGTTACATATATGAATATGAATATTTTTTTTCTCCAGGTCCTTGTCTGCTGCCACATCATGATGATGGGAGTGTTCCTGGGAGGGATAAGCAAAAATGAGTGGGAGTATGCCAAGGGTATATAATTCTAGCAGGGTCACAATGGCAGGTAGACCATCCCAGTTGCTTAGCTAAGCAGGCACCTATATTGGACAACAGTAACTTAGGAAGATGCTGGAGGCAAATGTTCACTTTAGTAACAATGGCAAAAATGCAAATGATCTGGAAGCTCTAGTAATAAGAGATAAAGAATGTGTTGGAATAATGGGCTTAGACTAAATATGAAGAAGACCGACTGATGACAATAGGTACAGCAACCAGCTTTGGAACTGATAATGAAGATATTGAAGTGATGGATAGCCTCTTCTTTTTAGGATCAGCAATTAATAAAATTGTTGGGAGAGGTTTGATTTCACTGTGATGTGAATTGACACTCACCACCACCACCTCCATTTTAGTTGGATGGATTACTTTCCATCTATCTTTTGTTTTGATGGGAGACAGAACTTGTGAACTTTTGAACATAAAAGTACTGATTCTTACACTGGAATTCACTGTGATTTCTGCATGTGTTTTAAGTATGGGTGCACTTCAGAGGTGGGTTCCTCCCGGTTTGGACCAGTTCTCCCAAACCGGTAGCGACCCGCTGGTGACATCACGATGATGTCACTGATCCGGTTCGGTCAGTGCTGGTCGGTGGGCGCCGCCATCTTTTTTTTTTGAATTTTTTTTTGAATTTTTTTTTTAATTCTTCTGTGCATGCACAGAAGCCGAGTTTCCGGCACTGTGCATGCGTCGCCATCTTGTTTTTGGCGTTTTTTAAATTTTTTAAATTTTTTTTGGACTGCGCAGGCGCACGCGCAGGTACAGCCACACGGCGTGGGAGGAAGCGAACCAGCAGCGAGGTAAGTTAGAACCCACCCCTGGTGCACTTTATTCATTTGTTTGTTCAATTTATATAGCTGCCCATCTTACATATACGACTGAGCAGTTTACAAAGTCAACTTGTAAATACAAAAACAATGCAAAATATAATCAAAAACATTAAAAGAATTAAACGTGAGTATTTATTGACTGTCTTTCACCATCCCTCTGTAAATAGTTAAATAATGTTTATAATTACTTATACACACTTAATTTCATAATACTATACAAAAATGTGTTGGTGGCACATGCCTTCATTTGTAAATTATCTCTGATCCAGTGTATTTGAATGATCTGTTCTCCAAGCACTTTAAAATTTTGCTTTGCACTCAGGTCATGATTTTAGCCTGGACAGATTAATTTTGTTTACTGTTTGTTTCATCTTAGGCGTAGTAAAACTACTGTGCTTTTCTCCTTTATTCTATGACTGCTTCTAACTAACCCCCTTTTTTCCCCTCAACCTTGGCAACTTTTTAATTGGCTGGAGAATTCTGGGAATTGAAGTCCACCCATCTTAAAGTTGCCAAGGTTGAGAAACATTGAACTAATCAACCAGGTTTTCACCTGTGTCTTCCCAGGCATTAGACTCCTGTCTCTAGCCATGATTTCACACCACAATAGGATATATAGTTTTGTCTATCTATATCTCTATCTGTATTCAGTCCCAAATTGAATTCCATAATTCAGTTTCCTAACTTTAACACTGTATAGTGTCCTAATTTTAACACTGAAAAAATCTGAGTCTTCCAAATATGAAAATATTTGCTGACAGAAAAATGTGTTACATTATAGAATCCCATTGAAATATGCTTAAATATGGAAACATTAGAAATTGGGTCCTTTCATGCACATATAGCTAGGCCAGTGACAAGATACATGAAATATATTGCCTTCCTCTTCCAAACTGGCTGTCACACAATATTGCTTTGGAATTTTTTCTTACTGTTCCTGGAGTGACAACTTTCAAGACTGGTTATTCTTTTGTCAAAATGCCAAATGAATGAGTTGCCAGCTGAAAACAACAGCAAATTTTTATCATTATATTGTAAGACAGTGAAAGGCCTGCGTCTGCACCAGAGATGGGTTCCTGCCGATTCGGACCAGTTCTTTAGAACTGATAGCGGGAATTTCCCCCCCGCTTGCTGAACCGGCAGCGATGGCCGGCTGGACACCCCCCCAAACCGGCTCTCTCAGCGGCGCCATAGGCACCGCCATCTTGTTTTTCACTTCTGCGCATGCGCAGAAGCTGGTTTTTGCTTCTGTGCATGCGCAGAAGCTGGATTTTCAGCACTGTGCATGCGCCCGCATGGCACGGCCACACGGTACGCAACGCGCACACGGCCACGTGGTGCGGGAAGAAGCGAACCGGCAGCGAGGTAAGTCAGAACCCATCCCTGGTCTGCACTTGATATTTGTGATGTAATCATCAAGCAATGAATAAGCATCTGCCTTTTTATTGTCAAAAGCAAACTAAAATTAATTTCTTTTAAAGTACCTTCCCTATAAGATTAGTAACTATACAGGTTTCACCTTCCCACAGACTTCATGCACAATGACACTTTTATGGTTATTCAATTCATTTGTATCTTAAAATAATGCACTAGAAACAAAAATGCTTCTCTAGTTGAATGAATGTACATTTTTGTTGTCTTCGTACATACAACTTCTTTTATTTATGATCATTTCATTTTAGGATGTCCTTGAGATAGCAGCTCATATGAAAAAAGCACTTGGTAATATTCTGATTGAAAACTAGTTTGGTATCAGTCTAATTAGTTATTGGATAACTAGTAGCATGAATAACTAAGACCTTCAAAAGTCATAAAGTGCTAATCAATGGTACCTAATCAAACTTGTGAAGCATGAGTGGTTTATGACTGCATATCCAGGGCTAACTACCCTATTACTATGTGAATTTGCAAATTCATGTAGTCCTCAAGATACAAGAGGTCAGTTAACAAACATTCAAGTTACGACAGATATCCCAAAACTATATACAAACCTGTTTCAAAGTTATGACAGCTGCAGTGTCCTTATGACAGACTACAGGGATGCTGCAGTGACCCCCTTCCTCTCTCCCCCACCATCCCACCCTGATGCAATCCCGCAGTGCTTAGGCTTGCTCTCAATGCCTCCTGGAAGTAGCTGCCATTTTCAGCGCTCCGATAATTACTTGCGGAAATGGCTGCTGTTTTCGCAGATTTCTGCTCCGGTCAGCGGGTCATTGGAAGACTAAAAACCTATTCTTGACTCTTTGCTAGGCTTTAGGCAGCAGCTTCAGGCAAGCTTCCCAAACCTTTGCCTTTCTTTAACCCCCTCCCTCCCCCAGAAAGCCACATTTCATCAATAAAGAAAAAAAAAGTCAGCAGGAAGAGATTTCTTCATATTTCTGCCACCCTATAAGCTGCCGAAACTAAACTCCACACTTCTGCCACCCATATCTATCCCTTTAAAAACCATACCTGGACTCCAGGATCAAGAATAGATGAAAGGAAGCAAGCAAGAAAAAAAAATATCTTTTGGCAGCTTTTTGCCTTGAGGAGCCTAACTCTAACCCAAACCCCAGATGACTTACACATTACCAATGGGATTTTCCCATGAAATGTCCCTAGGAGATCTCCAGTCTCAGCTCCCATCTTTTTCATACCCAATAAGCAAGATACCAGTACACCTGGCTGTAGTGGGAGCCCCTTCTGAGACTGGTTCACAAATTCCAGGGTCTAAATACAGTGAAGGATCATTACTCAATGCCGTTAATTCCAGATCTCTTAGAGAAACTGCAGAAAGTACGCATTTTTATGAGACTAGACCTCTGCAATGCTTACAACCTCATTAGAATCAAAGAGGCCAGAAATATTTAACTGCCTTTGATATGGGAAGTTTGAATACACTGTGCTTCCATTTGGGCTCATAAACAAGGGGGCCATATTTTCTAGGTTTATGAACAATGTTTTTGCACACCTTAATTTGACTAATTTATAGCTCTCTAGGCAGATGACATTTTGGTCTACTCTGAAA
This sequence comes from Thermophis baileyi, assembly GCA_003457575.1. Taxonomy (NCBI): domain Eukaryota; kingdom Metazoa; phylum Chordata; class Lepidosauria; order Squamata; family Dipsadidae; genus Thermophis; species Thermophis baileyi. Next base: position 1,398,997 of record QLTV01001123.1, read on the forward strand.
ATGAGGCTCAGCACACAAACCATGTACATACAGTTCTTAGTAGACTGAGAGACAGCCATCTCTTTGCCAAGCCAGAACAATGCACCTTAGATCTGCAACAGCTAGACTTTTTGGGATACTGTATGTCCACAAAGGGCATCCAGATGGACCCCTAAAAAGTCAAAGCTCTACTAGATTAGCAAGCCCTCCAACAGCCAAAGACATACAATTCTTCCTCGGCTTTGCTAACTTCTATACAAAGGGTATACCTGGTTTTGCTCACATGGCCAAACCCCTTACTCAACTACAAAAAGAGTTAAATTTGCTTGGACTTCTACATACCAAATAGCATTCAAATAATTAAAGCAGCTTTTGGCCTGTCAGCCTCTCCTTCAGCATCCAGACCCATCAAAGAGATTTGTGGTTCAAATGGAAGCTTCAGATGTTGCCCATCTGAGCTGTTGTTCTACAAGAGAGGGAGGGAGAAAACAGTTTCTTGCCTTGCACTTTCTTCTCTGGAACCTTCACTGCCCCAGAATGGAATGATGACATTTTCAATAAAGAGCTCCTTGCCATTAAATCAGCATTATAACACTGGAGATTTTTTCTAACATTTTTCCCATAGAAGTCAACCCAGACCACAATAATCTACACACACTGCAAAAGACCAAGCCACTTGCACCCAGTCAAATCAGAGGAAGCCAATTCTTTTCACGCTTTGTTTTGATTTTCACATTCAATGTATCCCAGGCTCAAAGAACTTGATGCCAGATGCTCGCTCCCTCACAAACCAAAATATTCTCAGGTTCAACAGACTCCAATACCAGTAACAATTCTGCAGCTTTTGCATTTCCAGCCTTGACAGCAACTACCATTCACTGAGAGGTTGGGAGCTACCAAACAGCACTAAGACTTAATCACCAGGATAAAGCAATGATTAGATCACTTCTCACAGGCTTGGATGGACGACCTCAAGGAAGACCCAGCAGAGTAATCAGTTTCTCCAATAGTATTTGAGGTGCTACTGCACCTACAGCAAAGACAACTGGACAGTGGCCAGAATTTTCTTATACAGTAACAACTCACTACACTCATCAACTTCAATGACACCATTTCAAGCCATGTATGGCACACACCTGAAAGTGTTTCTATACCACCCTGCACTTCCAATTCCAGGGGTGCACTTTCCTACACTTAGAATTTCAGGGGTGGTTGATTTCTTACAGGAGCAATTCATTGCCCAAACCCTATTGAAGCAGCAACTCAACCAAGCCAAGCAGTCTTACAAGAGGGAGCAGTGGGATGCCCACCAGTGGAAAGGGATGCTCATAGCAATAGGAGACATGGAGTGGCTCTTGACCAAGTTCTTAGCATCTTCGAGACCTTCCAAAAATCTAGATGCTAAATTTGTGGGACCATTCAGGGACAAATCAACCCAGTAGCTTTCCACCTCCAATTGCCTCCATTTACGAAGGTGCACCCAGTCCTTCACTGATCCTTACTCTCTAAGGACATCCCTCCAAGCACGTTATGATTCCATCAAACTCCTCCATCACTAATCATAGTAGAAGGAATACGAAGTGGGGAAATATTGGACTCTAGGCACGGAGGCAAAGGCATTCAGTACTTGATTCATTGGAAGACTACCCTGTTGCTGATCACTCCTGGGAAAATGCATGGTATGCTCATGCCCCTGATTTAGTTTGCAAGTTTCATCAGCACTTCCCTGAAAAATCACAACCAACCAAACTCCCAGTGTCCAAACTGCATTGCCTGAGGAACCTGTTGAAGAAGAGGTTAACCAGTTCTTCTGGACCATTCCAGGGGGAGATGGAGATGGGCCTTCAATCTCTGGCCTTCAACTCTGGGCAGGGGAGGGGAGGGGAGGGATCCTCTAACAATGTTTTTGTGTTTCAGCAACCACCATCTGGCTTACCAGCCACTTCAGATGATGGGGAGGCAGATTCTTTTGAAACAGCTTCCCTTTTGCCCTTGCCAAGTTCCCATGAGAACTTGGACTTTGAAGAAATGATGCAAGAGGGGGAAAGCAGCATCAAAGAACCCAAGGAAGAGGAGGGAGGACAAGGTGAAAGAGTGAGTGATGTAGGCTGACCCTGAGGGGAGGGGTCAAGCACATCATCAGTCTCAAATTCTTTTGCACCCACAAGTGATCTAAATCCAGCCCACCTTGAATTCAATTGACTCATATCTACCAACAATTTGCTTTGAGTGTTAGTACACTTAGGTACTTTAGATTCTTGTAGAGCAGTGGTTCTCAACCTTTCTAATGGCACGACCCCCTCTCCGCCGCCGCGACCCCCGCCCCGCCCCCTCCCCGTGCGGGCGCATTGCCAGTCACCAAGATGTACCCTCTGCGCATGCGCAAAGCATTCTGCGCATGCGCAGAGGGTAGAAGAACCCAAATGGCGGCGTCCGGGCTACCAGCTGACGGCGACCCGCAGGCACAGCCGAACCGGGACCTTTTTACCCCTGCAGTGATGGTGGCACCAAGATGGCGGGTTAACACGCGCGGCGACCCCTGTGAAATGGTCGTTCGACCCCCAAAGGGGTCGCGACCCACAGGTTGAGAACCGCTGTTGTAGAGGGTGTTAGCATGGACTAAACCTCTATTTATTTGAACCAAGTGCAAATCAAGTGATTTCCTGCACTTGATACTCAATGGGGCATGGATTGTCTAGTGTAATCTAAAGGAAGACTATATGTTGAGAGTCTCATTTCTTCCACCCTCTAGTTTTACCACCTAGTTTAGCTTAATTTATTTCATATTTTGCATACCATCTAAAATCCCCTCTAGACTTGTCACTATAAAGATTATGGCCTTACTATGTTTCTGCTTTCTGCTGGCTAAGAGATTTATATCCATTGCTATTGACAGATGGTAGACGAGAGACAAAGTCTTTTTGTCTGTACAAAATTGAGGGACAGGATGAAAAACAATTATTTACATTGCCCTATAAGGTTAAGAATCATCTGATACCACAAACACTGTCCACTGCCTTTATTTGGACAGTAAGCCTTGTGTCTTTAGCTTATTTTTCATCTTCTTATTCCCTGTTTAGTTTTGCTTTTTATAACCTCTAGCCTAATAAGCAGTTCTAGAGTATTTAAATACTTGCACATTCTGTTATGTTTGTTTGCATGGACTTTCAATCCCGCCCCCCCATGAGCCAAACTTCTTATAATTTCATTTAAAAGATAAGTCTCAATAATCAAACAGAGAAAAATTATAATTATAACATGTGATTGATGGTTCTGCCTTTGAAAGAAAATAAGTCATCATATAGGCATTTTAATGGAGCTCCTTAATTACTTGTATTCTAGCTTCTCATTCACATAGTCTTTCTAGGCCTGTCTCTTCATTCATTCTAGAAGAAAGAACTGATCTCATTACTATGACACATGGCACTTTTAATTTTACAGCCCATTTCTTTTGGCACTGTTAACAAGCCTGCATGTGTACTTAAGCCAATCTTACTAGATATAGTCATGGCATATGCCAATAAATAACTGAATATATGATCAATAATGAAGAAATAATTAAAAAAACATGTAAGGAAATCTATGGTACAGTTAGTGCAGGGGTGAAATGCTCCCAGTTCGTTCTTACCTGTCGGTCGCTGTAGAGCCGGTCGCCAAGGTAGCGCGAAGCGCCGCCCACCCGCCGCCATTTGGGTTTTTTTACCCTCTGCGAATGCACAGAACGCTTTGCGCATGCGCAGAGGGTAAAAGAACCCAAATGGCGGCATCTGGGTGGCGTCCGGGCGGGTGGGCGGCACCTCGCGCTATCTTGACGACCAGCTCTACGGCGACCGACAGGTAAGAGCGAACTGGGAGCATTTCACCACTGAGTTAGTCTATCAGGTGACTTTTCATTGTGTGTGCAACTATAGGTAGTTCTCAACTTATAACAACAATTGGGACTTGAATTTACATCATTAAGTGATGTAGTCATAAAGTGCTACTGCTTTGCTTAGCGCAATCTGCACCGGGCCCCCGACTGACGTTCTCTCTCTGCGGCCTCCATGGCAGCTGCGAACTCCGGGGAGGGGGAGTAGTGGTTCCTGATCCTTTTAATGGGATCGCCCTCTCCTCGTTCCCCGGTGGCTTGATCTTTCTCCTCCATCTTCCCTGAGTCTTCGCGCCGCCCGTTGCCAGGACGGTGCTGGGGCTCAGGACCCCGAACAGCGCCCCGAGGTTGGGGCAGCTGGGTGAGTTTTATGAGAGATTCAGGATAGTGTCAGGGTTCCGAATAGCATCTGGAATTAAATGAGAGTCCGAGGCAAAGCATTCCTCAAAGTTCTAATTTATTAACAGAGCCATGTCAGCACGGCTGGGAGAAATCCCGAATCTGTAGCCTTCGGGGTTTCTCCACCCAGTTGAAAGTTCAAGCCTTTGTCCCCACACCCACAAGTTCATGATGTTAGCCAGTCGCCTTCTGCCAACGTGTCAGTTACTCCCCTCAGCTTCCGGGCAGGTGCTGGACAAAGGATGACCTTCAGAATCTAAAGGAATTTGTTATGGCTACATGTCTACATCCCTCATGCAACAGCCCCTCCCAAATTCCCACAGCAAGAATACATTCTCAAACGTAAAGTATGGCAGGCCAAAGTCTCTAATAAAATATGGCTTCGGCCTGACAGGGGCACATAAACATTTACACATAACATAATATCTGAAGCAAATGCAACAAAATATAGTTTCATCCAACTGTCTCAAAGCCCCAGTAAACCATTTTAATCAAATTTTTGTGTCAGCCTCATAGGTTGTTTGTTTCAATATTTTGATATTCCTATTTTATTAACAGATTTTAACTGCTAACTACCATTATCTATTCACCAAAGAACTCACATATTTCCTCAAAAATTACTTCGAAAGTTACTTTGCTGAAGAAGAAAACAAAAAAACTACCATCTAATACAGGGGTGTCAAACTCGATTTCATTGAGGGCCGCATGGAGAACAATAATGGCCAGGTTGCTTTATGTCAAAACATGGAAAAACAGTACAGTCAGCTTTCAGATGGTGCTTAGAAACCACTTCAGGAAAACTATTAAAGCACCGTGTACAAACAGTCACACAATCTTTGAGTGGTTAAACCTATCTTTGAAATAATTTGCACTGCAGATGTTCAGGCAGAATGCCAACATGGAAAATGTCGAACAAAACCTAAGGGCTGTCAGGGTTCCAAATAGCATCCAAAATAAAATCAGAGTCCGAGGCAAAGCATTCCTCAAAGTTCCAATTTATTAACAGAGCCATGTTGGCACGGCTGTGAGAAACCCGAATCTGACTCTCCCAGGGTTTCTCCACCCAGTTGAAAGATCAAGCCCTTTGTCCCCACACCCACAAGTTCATGATGTTAGCCAGTCGCCTTCTGCCAACGTGTCAGTTACTCCCCTCAGCTTCCGGGCAGGTGCTGGACAAAGGATGACCTTCAGAATCTAAAGGAATTTGTTATGGCTGCATGTCTACATCCCTCATGCAACAGCCCCTCCCAAATTCCCACAGCAAGAATACATTCTCAAACGTAAAGTGTGGCAGGCCAAAGTCTCTAATAAAATATGGCTTCGGCCTGACAGGNGATGTGTTTGTTGCTTCCTTGAAGACATTCTGGTTTTTTAATTTTTAATAACTACCATCTAATACAGGGGTGTCAAACTCGATTTCATTGAGGGCCGCATCAGGGGTTGTGTTTGACCTCAGAGGGCCGGGGGTAGTGGTGGGGCGTGGCCAGGGGTGGGCGTGGCCATGATGGGCATGAACAGACACTAAACGAATGGTTGTAAGTCAGGGACTCCCATTATTTTTGAGTTGTAACATACACTCATTACCCTTTGACTCACAGAGCTGTTTGGAGATATTTTCAGGTGAAGATGGAAGGGAATGCTTACCTGGATTTTCTAACTAATCTTTTAAAAATTCCAAAGAGGATTTTGTGTTTGGGGTAGTAACTGCTACATTTCACTCTCAAATACTGTTCAACTATAAAACACTCTCAGATTCCTTTCCTTAAGAGAAGTAATAAAACTTCATGGGGGAGAGTGGTAAGGCATTACTGTAGTAAATTAATTTTTACTTTTTTTAAACCTCCTTATGGCTTCAGTTAGTCCTTCTAACTCAGCCTTTCTTGAGGGTTTTGAGGGCATGGGCTGCCTTCTCACAACTCACTGGAGCAATGAAGAATAATGAATTTCTTTAGGGAATACAGTAAATGCCAAGGGTTGGTGATATCATTCAAAAGGTAGATCATACATCTTATCATATAACCACTCATTACATTGTCCCCCCCCCCCGTGGCTTCTTTTTGGCCGACAAAGTGCTGCTGGAGGCCGTGGAGGCCGAAAACGGGCCGCAGAGAGGCCTAACGCCCCCCCCCAGCCTGTTTTGCCCAGCAAAGGTGGTCCTTTGATATTTCCAGGCCGGCCCCGTGGGCCAGATTTAAGCACCTCGTGGGCCGAATCTGGCCCGCGGGCCTTGAGTTTGACACCCGTGGTATAGGGCTTCCTGCCCGAGCAGGGGGTTGGCTAGAAGATCTCCAAGGTCCCTTCCAAATCTATTATTCTGTTCTGTTATATCCAATTGTTCTGAATCAACAAGAGGCTTTTGAAGATCATGTGATGGCCATGCAAAACTTACACAATATGATTAAGCAAAAGGTGCTCCAAAGAATTAGGAATTCAAATCTGATTTTTAATAATATCTAATCTAAGGATCGCTTTGAGGCCAGAGCAGTTAATCCAATTGTATCTTAGTACACTGTGGCATATGTGCATATCAATCAAAAGTTATTATTATTGGAGTAAGCTGAGACAATTAAAAATTGATCACATGAAAATAAAGAAAATGCAGTGAAAAATAAATATAACTTCAATTCATGGAGTAACAATAGACAGACAAATATATTTGGATATTTAGTGAATCAACATTATGCCTATTTTTACTTCTATGATTTTTTTCATTTTATTATATATTTCTAAGTCTATGTCTCACATTGTTATTTGTGTATTTGTATTATAATACCTATAATATCTATTATAATACCACAATAGAGATAATAGTGACAACAGACAAGATAAGATAGCCCCAAAAAACATACCTCTAAAGATTGCCTCAAAATAATGATTAGACATATTCAATATTTACCGTTGAAGCTAAAATTACCCATAAAAGGCTGACACATAATTTGTTAGGATGCAATTATGGTGATCAAAAAGTTAAACTGCCCAAATATTTTTTTTCCAGCAACAACGGATAAATAACTGCAGGGTCATGTCAAACTCTGCATGATGCCATGAATCAAGTAGCCAGCATCACTGGGAAAAAGTGGTATTTAATCAAAGTGAGTAGGCCCCCCACTGGAGAAAGAGACATCATAGTAGATTTATGCCAGATCAGATAATTATACATTTTGGGTGTGCATATTTTAGAAAGAAATGCATTAAAGTCGTAAGATTCCAAAGCAGCATGAAGAAAATGTCTAGCATAAAAATCACCTGGGAAGCATTATATATCATAATCTAAAGGGTCTCATTTTCTTTAAATATTTTATTTGAATAGAATATTGCTATAATTTAAACTCTAGATTTTGGTATATCTACATGAAGTCTGGACCTTCAATGACCCAGTTTTCTGTCTGAAATATTATTTAAGGAGGCTTCCCAAACCCAGTGCCTACAAAATGGGTTGAATTATAACCCCTTCAACACAGGCTGGTTGAGGATGATGAGGGTACCAACACTTTCTGGAAGATAGTAGATTGGGGAAATCTGATAGAAAAGATTTATATCCTGTGGCAAGGCAATTCTCTAAAGATCAGTTACAAACAATTTGGAACCAATAGACTAATGCAGCAGTAAATTAAATCAATTTTACAACTATCAGAAAAGGTTCTAAGAAAATTAAAAAGCCTTTTGTGCATGCTAGAAGCAAATTAAAATTAGCAACAGACAAATTTCCTTGGAAAAAACGTATCAAAGTTATTCTATAATTGAGACCCTTCCCACCAATAGTTGAAGAAGGATCTCCAAAATTTCCTCTGGAAGGGGAAATGTCTACAGGTAGACCTCAACTTATAATCACAGTCCAGAATTTATGTTGCTAAGTGAGCAATTTGTTAAGTGAGTTTTGCCCCATTTTACAACTTTTCTTGCTACATTTGTTAAGTGAATCTCTCAAGTTGTTAAATTAGTAACGATGATTAAGTGAATCTGGCTGCCCCATTGACTTTGCTTGTCAGAAGGTTGCAAAAGGTGATCACATGACCCCGGGGCCCTGTGAACCAATTGCCATGTGTCCAAATGTAAATCACATGACCATGGAGATGCTGCAATCATCATAAGTGTGAAAAATGGTCATAAATCACTTTTTTTTCCGTACCATTGTAACTTCGAATGGTCACTGAACAAACTGTTGTATGTTGAGGACTACCTGTATAAGAATACATAAGAATACATGAGTACTCTTGCACTCTTGAATGTGACTTCCAACTGCCCCACATAATCTTGAGGAATGTGGCCCTCACCAATTGAGCATGAGTTTGAGTTGCACTAACTAGCCCTAGATCTCTCCATGAGCATCTTGAATGGAAATACCTAGCTCTCTGATCCTAACCAATACAGTAGCATACCACTTTCAAACGGGATTGATTTAAAGGTGAAAGGGGCAATGAGGTTTTATTACTGTATATACTTTATAGCAAAAACACATAGAAAAGGAAAAAAATATTTTAAACAATACTTAATTTGATCATACTTAGTCATTTTCATTTAGCAAAAGCATTTAGACTTATATAGCACCCTCTGGGTGGTTTACAATGTCAGTGTTATTTTACCAACCTCGGAAAGATGGAAGGCTAAGTCACCCTTGAGCCCCATCAGGATCGAACTTCAGGCTGTGGGCAGAGTTTGCCTGCAATCCGGCACTTTAACCACTGCCCCATTAGAGCTCCTTATTTTTTATTTATTCATTGAATACAGATAAAGGTGGGTATGACATTTGGGTGAAAGGGAGAGAAAGGAATGACTGAAGATCAGTTCTGATATGATATGGTCATAAATCTTAACATAAAATAGTTTATAAATGTTAATTACATAATGATAGATGCAAGATGACATTCTCAGCATAGTTAATCACTTTTTTGTTTCTTCTTTGTATAACATAGGAAACAAGTTGCTCATAGAGGATTATATAATGTTTGCCATGTAAGCAATACCATGATGTTATAAAACCCAAACTAATCATATCTTTGCTGGGAAAATTGTATTTAGCTGCATACCAAGGGAATATGTACACTTTTATTTTTAAATGAAGATCTGGTGCCTTCCAGATAAGTTGGCTGCAGATTAAGGAAAACTGTTATAATAGTAAGCCGTGGTAGTAACAGAAATTCATGGAATATAACAGTCATGATAAAGATAGTAATCTATCTTTTTTTCTGCTTGCCAGCTGAGACTAGATCACAAGAGGTACCGGTGTGGAAGAGAAGGATATTACAGTTTATAACAATGAGATAAAAATACTGCAGACAGAAAAAAAGCTAGATTTATTTTCAAAAGTTAGTTATGAAAGCTGAAAAAATATTGTGTTGCCAGTTTACCTGTTTGGACATAAGATTGGACAAAAAGTATTTGCTGCATAAGAGAATATTTCAGTTGCTTAATCCAGCAGTCTGCCACTTGTATTAAAACATATACAAACATTATAATATCAAGTATCTGGTGGACATGGAACAGCCACTTCAAAGCATAAAATATGAGTTCTATGTCTGTTCATAGTTATTAGAGAAAAATATTTTTCAAGGTAATATTCATTCAAACCAGATGTATACTACAATAATAATCATGAATCCTTAGAGAACAGCACATACAATATTATGTACTCTCAGAATGTTAGGAATGCAACCCTTTTAGAGAAATAGGTGGGTTAAAATAAGATGTTCATATTGTGACTTGGCAAATTTTTAACTATTCCTTTGTGAGTGAAATAGGCAATTTTGCTGTTAAGATAGTGTAAAGAGGTGTTCTGAACTGTAATTGAAGATATTCTTCTAGGGAAGCATTATACAAGATATTTCACATCAATAGATACTATCAATGGATAATTTACTTACTCATATTATATACCTCATCATGTTGATAGAAATATATCTCAGATGAAACTGATTTAGAATAATTCCATAATTCCATTCTATGGATGGATGGATGGATGGATGGATGGATGGATGGATGGATAGATAGATAGATAGATAGATAGATAGATAGATAGATAGATAGATAGATAGATAGATAGATAGATAGAGTGAGTGAGTGAGTGAGTGAGAGAGAGAGAGAGAGAGAGAGAGAGAGAGAGAGAGAGAGAGAGAGATAGAGAGAGAGAGAGAGAGAGAGAGAGAGAGAGAGAGAGAGAGAGAGAGAGAGAGAGAGAGAGAGAGAGAGAGAGAGAGAGAGAGAGAGAGAGAGAGAGAGAGAGAGAGCACAAAATGATCTGACATTAAAATAGTTTGCAGGAGAAAAATAATTTGCTACAACTATTGTAAAACCTTAAAAGTAAGAATAATACAGAAAGAAGAAGGTATTTTGATAATTAGATCAAGCTTGATTGACAGTGCTGTATGGGAAAGAAAGGGAAAGTTATTTACTTTCTGGAAAGCCCTCTTGGCTGAGAAAAATTTCCTCTTGGCTCAGATTCAGTAATCACAGGCAGAGTGTACATATTGAAAATAGGGTGGGTCGATGCTTAGCAATCTACCGAGATGCACAGCTGGAATAAATGGTTGTAATTACTGTAAATTTTTAAAAGCAAAGAAAATGTTTTTTTAATAAACAAGAAGATGGTAACAGCAACATCAAAGCAAAAAAAAAAGTTTATAGGATAGTGTATGGTGGGAAGGGCTCTTAGGCACAGAAGACTAATCTTCTTCAAGAGATTGCTATGTGGTTAGTATTTCAAGGAGTTTTAGCTTCAACATACAATGTGAAAGTGTGGTAGTTATTTTGTGAATAAAAATACAGAAATTAGAAATCTATCTACTGTATATTGAACATAAAGGTCTGTCTAGGCAATATTTTAGTCCATTAAAAAGTACCGTAGAGTTTAACAGATACCTTTCCCTTAGCTAGTTCTTCTCTTTTGTTGAGAAAGTGTCTTTTTCCATCACTAAAATTTTTCCATTAGAAAAATATAAATCTTGTCATATTTCAGTTTTGACAACCTTTCTTATTTAGACTGGATATTTATTATCTTCAATATTCTGAGCTACTAATGAACAGCAGCATTCTTGAAAGGAATTACATAAGGCGTTCCACTAAAACAAGCTGTTTGTGCAGATAGCAAGCTAGTTTAGGGGAATCAGAATAAATTATGTGTTGTATATACTGAATAAAAGGGCACGAACTGGAGAAGTTCTGGGGGGAAAAAACAATCCAACCAATAGTACACTGTCTGAAGATGGAACTATCCTGTCCACAAAACAATATATTCCATTTCAATTCCAACACCACTTAAAGATTTTAGAGACAAAATATTCCCTCACATATTTCTTTCAGCTGAAGTATGCAAGCAGACTTTTATAACCTGAAAAAAAGAAGTGAGGGAACTCAATAACAATTAGGCTAATAGGATAATTGAAAGACAAAAATGACAAGTATAAAAAGTGGAAAGAGGGGCACATAACTAAGGCAGAATATCAACAAATAGCCCAAGCCTGTAAAGATGAAGTGAGGAAAGCAAAGGCTCACAATGAAAAAAGGCTTGCGACAAAAGTAAAAAATAACAAAAAAAGCTTCTTCCAACATGTTAAAAACAAGAAAAAAGTCAAGGAAACAATTGGCCCATTGCTGGGAGAAAGTGGCAAGAAGGTGACAAGCAACAGGGAGAAAGCAGAACTACTTAACTCGTTTTTTGCATCTGTCTTTACACAAAGGGAAAAAGCAGTCCAACCTATCAAAACAGCACCACAAAAAACAGACTAGGAACACAAATTAAAATAGGGAAGAAAATGGTAAGTGAACACCTGTCTACCCTAGACGAGTTCAAATCACCAGGACCAGATAGGTTCTGAAGGAACTGGCAGACGAGATCTTAGAACCACTGAACTATATTTTTCAAAGATCCTAGAGCACCGGGGAACTGCCAGAGGACTGGAAAAGAGCTGATGTAGTAACCATCTTCAAAAAAAGGAAAAAAATAGATCCAGGAAACTACAGACCTATCAGCCTCACCTCAATACCAGGGAAGATTCTGGAAAAGATAATCAAGCAACGAATCAACGAACACCTAGAAGCAAACAAAGTAATAACCAAAAGCCAACATGGGTTTGTCAAAAACAGATCATGACAGACTAATCTTATTGCATTCTTTGACAAAGTGACAAAATTGGTGGACCAGAGGAATACTGTCGATATAATTTACTGTACTTGGAATTCTGGGAGTCNCCGCACTCAATGGAACTGCATCTACATGGAGGGAAGTATGCAGTGGGGTACTCCAAGGCTCTGTTTTAGGCCCAGTACTCTTCAACATCTTCATCAATGATTTGGACAAGGGGATAGATGGGGAACTCATCAAATTTGCAGATGACATCAAGCTAGCAGGAATAGCCAACACTCCGGAAGATAGGCTTAAAATACAGAAGGATCTTGACAGACTTGAACATTGGGCTATATCTAATAAAATGAAATTCAGTGGTGAAAAAGTTAAGGTTCTACATTTAGGCAAGAAAAACAAAACAGGTACAGTATATGTGGTACCTCGTTCAATAGTAGTAACTGTGAGAGGGATCTTGGAGTCCTAGTGGACAACCATTTAAATATGAGCCAGCAGTGTGCAGCAGCTGCCAAAAAAGCCAACACAGTTCTAGGCTGCATAAACAGATGGATAGAATCAAGATCACATGAAGTGTTAATATCAATTTATAATGCCTTGGTAAGGCCACACTTGGAATACTGCATTCAGTTTTGGTCACCACGATGTAAAAAAGATGTGGAGACTCTAGAAAGAGTGCAGAGAAGAGCAACAAAAATGATTAGGGAACTGGAGGCTAAAACATATGAAGAATGGTTGCAGGAACTGGGTATGTCTAGTTTAATGAAAAGAAGGACCAGGTGTGACATGATAGCAGTGTTCCAATATCTCAGGGGCTGCCACAAAGAAGAGGGAGTCAAGCTATTCTCCAAAGCACCTGAGGGTAGAACAAGAAGCAATGGGTGGAAACTAATCAAGGAGAGAAGCAACTTAGAACTAATGAGAAATTTCCTGACAGTTAGAACAATTAATCAGTGGAACAACTTGCCTCCAGAAGTTGTGAATGCTCCAACACTGGAAGTTTTTAAGAAGATATTGGATAACCATTTGGCTGAAGTGGTGTAGGGTTTCCTGCCTAGGCAGGGGGTTGGACTAGAAGACCTCCAAGTTTCCTTCCAACTCTGTTATTCTGTATTCTGTATTCTAATAGCCCTAAGTCATGTTACCAGTAGATTTTATTTTCAATTTAAATATAGAAATATTTTAGAAGGATTTACTGTACTACATGGCTTCCCACCAGGACTCATCAATTAATCACAGAATCCTTGGCAACTTCCAGGGAAGAAATGGTGGACTTGAAGATGGCTGCACAAAAAGCAGAACTGACTACCATGGTGGGATGGAGTATAGACAAGGAGAGAACATGAGATCACGCACAAGTGCTTCAGACAGGCACACTTCATGAGAGGAACACAAGACAGTAGTCACCAGTGAGTTTATAGCTCTGGGAGATAGCCGTCTTGTTCAAACCATAGTCTCTGTCTTTAAAAGAACATCAGGTTCACATTCCTTTTCTAATCACTTTTGGAAATTGCAACTGCTTTTCATCTATTAGGAATCTTTGGATCAAAATATTTTACAGCACAAGATGAGTTTCCTTTAATCCTTAGCAAAAGAAGCTTTAAATACAAGTTTAAGGACTTAAAAAAAAACTTGTGGAATAAACAGCAAAAGGGTGATTAGAACTTTGGCTTCAGACATTAGACAGAGCTAGAAGGAATCTAAAGATTACTGTTAAAGATGAAGAATACCTAAGTTTGACTGACAAATATAGAACGGAGCAAAATATTTTAACATCAGTCATATTGAAGAATATTTTCAAACAATGAATCCAGAGTTAATTTTAAGAGTATCTGCATCTATGAATAGATTGTGTTTAAAAGATGTTATGAAGAGGAAAACATTTTATCTGACAAGATTTATACTGATTTGAAAGTTGACTTAAAAATGATAGGCTACAAGAATGTTATAGAAAAAGATGTTTCATTGGACATATAAAATAACAAAAAACAAAAAACGGACAATGTCTTAGTTATTGTTATTAAAAGGGATATACGTACAATTGACACACCAAGAGAGTGACCTGGATAATGTTTCTATACTGGACTTAACAAAAGAGGCTGCCAAAGGTCCCAAAACACTGTATTGCCCTGATACTGCAGGAATGGAGTTTCCTTTTCCTTTTTATTCTTTTTATTAATTTATAATATAAAATACAAAAATGGAAAGAGAAACGTGTAGGAAAAAGGGGGAAAAGAAAGAAAAGGTGTTGACTTCTGACTCCCTTTGGTGCAGTAGAATAAGATAACATTAAACTGCAACTTTTTACTTTTACATAATAGTATAAACTAGCCATTTCTATAATAACAAATTTGTAAAAACCAAAACCAAAGTTTCTTTTTTTTCCCCACCTCGAGCACAAAGTCCAGAAGCAGTTTCCAAGTAGGAAGAAAAGTAATTGTGTTTTTTTCTCTTTAATCAAAGCAGTCAATTTAGCCATCTCTGCTAACTCCATCAATTTTTGCAGCCCTTCATCCATTATGGGAATAGGAATAGAGTTTTCAAGAAAGAATGTATTCTATCTTATCCAAACAGTCCAGCCCAGTCAAAGGCATATTTTACCATCTTAGCACAGAGGCTGTGGTTATAAAAATGTTGAAGAACTGCATAAACATGATGGGCAGAATACTTAGAATAATTGAACAGAGCACTTCCATACATTATCATGGACTTGCCCAGATATTTGTGGAAAATATGACCAAGACACTATCTGTTAATCTGAACATAATATATTCAAAAAAATTCAGAATCTATATTCCTCTTTAATATGAATTGGACTGTAAGCTTTTCTGAGATCCACTTTGGTAAAATGTTCATTTTCTGTAGCTATTTCAAAAGTTAAGAAGTGAGAGGAAAAGAGTAGTGAATGTTAATTTTTACAAGGTAGATGAGTGGCAGTTGAGGACTATAGCGGTTTCACAGCAGTGGCTGTGAAGCCCAAGATTAAACAGCTCATCCCAAACTTTATCTAATGGTTTCTCTTTGAACTGGGCCATTAAGCCTCTTTCATTTTAGCCCATACCCTGACCTGACAGCTGAAACTCAGTTGCATACTCCTTCACCAACTGCTTAACTTGTGGGAAATAGGGATTTCATGGTTTAACAATTACTTGATTGACACTGAGTTATGTTACAGAATTTACATAGCTGTCCTAATCTAAAGTGTCCTGAATCAAAAGAAGAACCTATTCTACAGCTCCCTCAGTCGTTTGTTTAATTATAAATCTTATCAGGGTTTATTTGGGCAAACTCCAAGAGACAGTGGAGGACAGAGGAGCCTAGCATGCTATGGTCCATGAGGTTGAAAAGAATCAGACACAATTTAGGGACTGGACAACAACATCTGGGTTTCTTAGTGGAAAAAATAATCTGGTCTCAAACAGATGTATAGTTCACTTTGCTCAAGAAAGCCAGTACATTTGGAAGAATTCTGATTTTATTTGTCAGTCAATATAATGGGTATTTAGGTTTGGGTGGCTACTGAAGAGTTCTGGGCAGGGGTGGGTTCCTCCCGGTTCGGACCGGTTCTCCCGAACTGGTAGCGGGCTGCTGGTGACGTCACGATGATATCACCGAACTGGATCGGTCGGTGCCGGTCCGTGGGGGCCGCCATCTTTTTTTGAATTTTTTTTCCTTCTGAGCATACGCAGAAGCCGACTTCCGGCATTGTGCATGCAGTCGCCATCTTTTTTTTGGCTTTGTTTTTTTCAGATTTTTTGTTACTGCGCATGCGCGCACGCGGCCATGAGGTGCGCCCACGTGGCGCGGGAGGGAGCGAACCGGCAGTGAGTTAAGTTGGAACCCACCCCTGGTTCTGGGCCAGCACCAGCATGAAGTGCCAGTAGATTCTGTTTCATCTGCTGGACCAGCTGGTTCCTCTGAATTGTTACCAACTATTATACCTAGATCAGGATAATAGAAATTTGGTCAGTGGTTAATGGGATTGCCAGAGGATCAATAACCATCCTGATAATTCTTTATGCCTAGGCAGTAGCTGTCCTACAGTAGCAATGGGAATTAGCATTTGGCAATCAAACTCTCTGGCTTTAATTCCTGGTCTTGCCAGTAAATCACAGATTTCCTGAGACTTGGCTGAAAACTGTCAGATGCCGCCCAACTACATTAGAATGTTTATTGTGGTCAAAGAGGAAAGCATATACAATAGTTGACCACTGTCTGCTATTGCAAAGATGTCAAATATTCCCAGGTTCCTTCCTGCTGTTCATCCAGATTAACAGCTATTTGGCACAGCACATGGTGGTTGTGAAACTGAGTGTTTGTTGCATGTTAACAAAGCATTCCTCTGGACCAGAAGACACTGATTCCAATATTATTTGCTGCTATTTTAAAAATGTAATCTGTCCCCCGATTCATAGAATTCTTCATATTTCTTCTGGGATCAGGAACAAGATTCAGCCTTGCTGGTAATGCACTGGGATGTGTCGGAATGGTTCACATTTAAAGGACATGTTAATACATTAAAGTTAATACATAATTAAATTAAACTTTTCATTCCCTTCAATTTTAATAGAGAAATTAGAAAACATACTTCCAGGGAACTTCTTCCCCATTATCTCTGCCATTATAAAGGATCCTAGAACAGCATGAATCAGCCCTGATCTGAATTACTGATTTGAATTTTGGAGAAGTTGGGATTTGATTTGAGCTTGCAGTTAAAGTTTTAAAACAAACTTTATTCAAGTCACTTCAATCAAGATTCAGCTCAAAGAAAAGATTCATCCGTAGGCTACAATGGGGAAGCATCAAAATGCTTGCCGCTACTTCTGAGGTCTTTTTTAAAATGACTGATTAGTAAACAAACAAACAAACAAACAAAACACACACACACACACACACCACCAACCCCCCCCCCAAGGATAATTGATTCTTCAGGAAAAAAAATAACTGCCAGATTTCAGTGGGATATTTTCAAGATTTTGCCAAAAAAATTTGATACTCTTTACCTGTATCCTTCTGAAGGCAGAGATAGTGAGAATAGCACAAAGATCACCAAATTATGCACCAAAGTGCAATATACTCTATCCCAACTTAACAAATAAAAGCATTTTAAAAATACAGAAAGAAAAATAAGATTTACTATTCCCTTTGTTTGTTTCCAAAGATGTGACCATGAAGGGTGCCCTTTGATCTTCACTTGTGATGGAGCGTGACTGTACTGCTTCTAATCACTGGGTTTAATGCTTTGCCACATCTGATTGACAAGCTTTCCTCTTGAAAAGGAATTTCTAATCATAATTTGGGTTGGTATCGGCTGGGCAGGGCATACCAGCCTCTTCTGAGCAGGATTTAGTTCTTTCAGGATTGTAGCTTATTAGCAATAGACTGGGTTAACTAACGCAAGCAGAAGACACAGGATGACATTGTGAACTATGCCATGGGGATAGGAAGGCAATAGAGAAAGAAGCTGGCATGAAGAATCATTTAAAGGCTTGCTGTTCCCCAATTCTTCTAAAGAGAAAACTTTCAGGCCCAGTATACAATCACTCATTATCAAAGGACATCCCAGTCACACTGAATTTAAAATAAGTTTGAACTTTGAACTGGTTAGCACTGAGCCCACTTTCAGAGTGTCAAGATGAACGTGAGGTTCTGATTAAGACCCAGAGAAGTAGTGTAACATTCAGTTAGGACAAGAGAAATCGGAATTAAACTTTGTGGCTGGTGGCATGAAGAAATTGAGACTTGAGAAAGGGAATAAATCTCAAAGCAACATTACCTTCCAAGAGAGCTCTGATAGCCAATGTTTAATAAACTGATAAAATTCAGTTGCATGCTTCAAAGAATCAACCATACAATCCAATCTATCCCAGCTTTCTCCACCTGTGAAAATGAAGTTGCAGCATTGCATATTATTCTACAAGAGAAACTATGGGGGAAGGGAAGAATGAGCAACCTCTACTTGATCTCCCTCTTATGTAATTAAGGCTTTTTCGTCAAGCTACTTTGAAAAAAATAGTAACTTTTGCTCCAGAACATGTTGAAAATATCTTCAGGTTCTAGTGTAACAAAAAGCAAACAAAACATCCTATGAGGAAAGCCTTACAGTCATACAGGCTAAATCAACAATCCCTTATATTTACACCTTGCAAGAGTCAATTTCTTTAGTCAACTCTGCAGAGTTTGCAAGCTATCTATTTTTTATCCTTTCCAGATCAAATCTGATTATTCTGATTTTGGAAATGTCTGGTCCAGCTGATTTCTCCAACTTATGGTAACCATTTTTGTTATTGTTGTTTTCTGGTAGAGCTTGCGTATTGGTTATGTCAATAAAATACTTTAGATTTGAATTCCTGGGCTCTAGTTTCTGTGGCTGAAAGATAAACACCCTTTTATGATTAATTGTACAACCCAACCCTTTTATGGAATTTGCTTTCAGCTCTGTTATGAGGATAATCAAACTGGGCAGCGCCAGGATTTCTTTTCCCCTCCTACTTCATCTGATAATGCTCAACCTCGGGTGGCTTTGGTACTCTAAATCTTGTTTCACAAAACTTAACCAGTCTATTTAATTCCCACCCATTAAATAAAGCTGGCAAAAGGAACTCATTATTCTGAACCAGCAAAAATGGATCAAAATGAAGGGATCACAAATAAGAGAGTCAGCAGTTCAGCTGCCAAGCTCTGCCAGGCTTGCTTTTCATAAACTTAGATCTGACAGCAAAATTGTCAGGAATGCCTTCCAAATTTAAGAATCCTCCAGGGTCTCATTTGCAAAAATGCAGAAGCAACCCTGCTGGTTTTCTTAAGGTGCATCTGTATTGGCCATTAATTCACATGCCAATTTGGGTTATGGTATTTGCAACTGGCACATATGTTCATGTTTCATTAATAGGCATTTTAGGTGGTGGGTCTCTGTACTACAGATTCTGTTCAGAGAGACAACAGCTTAAAATGGCAAAAGAATTTGGCTGGATTTTAAAGTGTATTTTCTCATTCCCTTTCCCCAAATACATAGCAGAGCTAAATGTTTTGGAAAGGAGCCAGGTTTCCTCAAACCTGCCAACACTGAGAACATTTTGATTCAGATAATTGCCCAAATGTATTGTATTTTTCCTCCTGCAGTCTTGCACGCATGTGGATGCAAAACAAAAGGTTTTTAAGAAACTTATTTCACATTCCATTACTCAGCATCATAATGCAATGCATCATAAATTTAAAAGCAAATTGCTTTCTACAGCAAGGCAGACTTCCCTAAATTGGCAGGAATCATACTGCTTAGAAATATCTTTGGGCAATCAACCTCAGATGGAACTGGATTACTTATAGCCTCAGATACTCCCCCTCCAACCCATACTAGTGGCTCCTTCTTACGTGTCAGAGTTTCTCACAATTCATTTAACTAAGGTAAGTAAGGGGGTTAACATGTTTTAGGAGCATAAACAATTGATCTACTAACCCAGTTAACCCTCAAGAGGTTACATTTAATCCTAATAGACTCAGTCATGAACAGAATTAATAACAGTTCCAAGTTTATTATAGGGGCATCTATATTCAATTACTTATAGGAATACAGCCAAAGAAAAATTCCTTTCTAAAAGAGAAAAAGTTGAGATGGGAGGTGAACTAAGCGGTGGTTTCAAGGGTAGGAGGCAGTATATGTTTGTTTCAGTATGAGGTGCTCACATTTTAATTTTCTGCTGGATAAGGCCAAAGGTTTGTCTAGATCAGTGACCTCAACGTTGGCC
Source organism: Thermophis baileyi (assembly GCA_003457575.1). Classification (NCBI taxonomy): domain Eukaryota; kingdom Metazoa; phylum Chordata; class Lepidosauria; order Squamata; family Dipsadidae; genus Thermophis; species Thermophis baileyi. Next base: position 1,419,062 of record QLTV01001123.1, read on the forward strand.
ACTTTAAATTCCGTGGATTTCAACTCACAGACCTCTCCAGTCAGCCAGAGTTAGTTTAGATTTAGAGTTCAAGTCCACACATGTTTAAGTGGCCAAGTTTGAGAAACAGTGGTCTAGGTAATATGAACAAAAATGTGTAGCACACATTTTTTGAATTGCATCTTTTTGAACAGAAAACCAAGGAAGTTGACTTTGAAATCATTTGGGGTAATTACTTATTTATTCTGATTTTTACCCTTTTTAGATTTTTCTTTTAGACTTACCCTTTTCTTTTACTCCTTTTTTCCCCTCTGACCCTTTTTCTTGTCAAATTTATATTGTACTTGAAATAGGAGATGGGAGCAAAGACCTTCTCCCCAGTAGCTGATATTCAGTCATGACATAGCTACGGTATTATGAGAAACTATTGATGGAACCATCTAACATGAATGTAGGGTCTGGATGGGAGTTAACAGACTCAAGCTAAACCCAGATAAGACTGAGTGGATGTGGATATTACCTCCGAAGGACCAGCTTGATCGTCCTTCTGTGGTTCTGGGGGGAGAAAATTTAATCCCCTCAGAACGGGTTCGCAATTTGGGTGTCCTCCTGGACTCACAGCTGAGATTAGATCAGCACCTGACAGCAGTGGCCAGGGGGACCTTTGCACAGGTACGTCTTGTGCACCAACTGCGGCCCTATTTAGATCAGGAGGCTCTGCTCACAGTCACTCATGCCCTTATCACCTCACGGCTTGACTATTGCAATGCGCTCTACATGGGGCTACCCTTGAAGAGTGTCCGGAGACTACAACTGGTCCAGAATGCAGCTGCGCGAGCAGTCATGGGTGTGCCAAGGTACACCCACACAA
>QLTV01001123.1:1426754-1450091 GCA_003457575.1 Thermophis baileyi
GGACTCTTCTCGTGAAATATTTTTGGACTCTCTCAATTGTATTAATATCCGATATGCAGTGCGGGTTCCAGACAGGTGAGCTGTATTCGAGAATTGGTCTAGCGAACGTTTTGTATGCTCTAGTTAGCAGTGTAATGTTGCCAGAGAAGAAGCTACGCAGGATTAAGTTGACTACTCTTAGTGCCTTTTTGGCAATGTTGTTACAGTGGGTTTTGGCACTTAGATCATTAGATATGAGTACTCCAAGATCCTTGACAGAATGAGGGTCGTCTACAAGGTCGTGTCCTCCAAGCTTGTATTTTGTGATGCTTCTGATTCTTTTTGCCAATGTGTAAGACAGAGCATTTGTTGATTGAGATTTGAAGTTGCCACTTGTTTGACCATTCTGATACATTCTTACCATAGGGTAACTCTGGGCAGCTTACAATTACATCTAAGTTAAAACATAACAAGTTAAAATCAAACATTAAAACCAAAGACATGTGGGGAGGGAGGGGGCAGAATGGGGGAGGAAGTGAGATGTTATTACGCAATCAACCACCTCGATTTCTCTGTTCCCCCACTGGGGCCCCAAGCCGACTGGCATTATTGATAATGCTAAAAGGTTGTATAGGTTATTAGTAGGAAAATGGCTTACAAAGACAGTGTGAGATCCTACCACACTTTGGCTTCACACATTGGTGTTTCTGTTATCAGGAATCAAGTGAATCTTTGTCCATATTTACTGGTATAGATGGAAGAAGAGATTCTCACTGAGTAGAAAGAAAGTGGGTAAACGGTCAGAACAAAAGAAAATAGAAACCTTACAGAAAACCCGTTTGCCAAGAATTAGCTATGGAAGGTTAATTCTCCATCTTAAATAAAATAGTTAGGCCACTTGAAATCTGAGAAATGATAGGAAGGTTGAACTCAAGGGATATCCTCAAGGCATGGAAAAAATAGTGAAGATGGAGTCTGTGATGGTGCAATCAAAGACCCACCCATAAAAAAATAGCCAAAGGCCTATTCCACTATCTTGACTATTTGGACTATTTCCTGTGTTCACCCCCTGCTATAGTACAGCCATTTACCTGCGCTAGACTATTTCCTTTGGCCACTAAAGAAGCAGAAGCCCAAGACAACTGGAGGGCATGGATATGGGGAAGGCTGGGCTAAGCATTATCATTACTTGAAAATATGGAGAAGAAATAAGAAAACAACATTAAGAACTAATCAAGGAAATTTATTCCAAGGGCATGATCTGCAACAGCAGTCCCCAACCTTTCTGGCTTGGTGGCCTGGCAAGATGGGGGTAGAGGGGATGCTTCCAGGTGAGTGGCAGGTACGCACGTGCCACTCACACAAATGGAGCTTTGCATGTGAGCACAAGCACCCGCTGCTTGCACGAGTGGAGCTGCATGCGCATGTGCACCGCTCATCCAGAGCTTGCACAGCTGGCTTCTGAATGGGCCACAGTTGGGGACAAGAATAAATGCACTAGTGTACAAGAATAAATGCACTAGTCGTTACCTGCAAAGCGACAAAGCATCTTATGGTACCTGAAAGACTAAGGTTCATGATCACACAAGCTTTTGTAGATCAGAATCCATTTAATCAGATGTATGCATTTGGATTCCACTTCTCTTCAGAAGAGTTTGCAAAGTCCATTTGTGCCTGTCAGTTTCTCAGCTAGCCCTATGTTGGGCATCAAAACTCAGGAGCATTGACAGCTGAATTTCAATTTTAAAAGATACCCTTGAGCTAAGCAACACTGTCGTTTCTGGAGAGTCGACACAGCTAACTAATGTACAGTATTCTTGGTGCTGCATAATTCATGTTTTCTTAGCTGGATAAAAACTTCACAATCATTAATGTGTGAGTAAGTGGAGGCATTCAGGAGAACCTTCGGTTAGGCTGACAAAAACCAACTCAGACTCCTCTGAGACTCCCTTCGGTAAACAGATTTTAAAAAAAAATCTTCGTTTTCCCACTCACATTTTCAGGGATGCTCTTGGGACATAATAGCTAATAGCCTAAATTGCTCTCTTTAGGGAACTGTACTATTTACATATCCTGGAGAATTTGGGCAAAGTTATAGAAAAGGTTTGGGAGAGGAAGATACAGAAAAGTAAAGCCTTCCATTCTGGTGGCATGTCATCTATACCAGGGGTCTCCAACCTTGGCAACTTTAAAACTTGTAGACTTCAACTCCCAGAGTTCCTCAGCCAGGAACTCTGGGAGTTGAAGTCCACAAGTCTTAAAGTTGCCAAGGTTGGAGACCCCTGATCTATACTGTACCTTTTTCTTAAAGAAACAACACTTTGGCTTCACACATTGGTGTTTCTCTTATCAGGAATCAAGTGAAACTTTGTCCATATTTACTGGTATAGATGGAAGGAGAGATTCTCACTGAATAGTGAGGAAAAAAAGTGGTAAGTTTCTAAAACAATGATGTTACAAATCAGACATATTATCACTGCATATTTTAGAAGGTGTGTTCTGCATATGCTTAAGAGACAATCATCTGGATGAATACTGTGGATATAAAGTCTTCAATTTCAGCAAAGATCTTGACAAAAGCTCCATGTGGGACTATTATTAATAAGCTGTTACGGTGTGGTTTGGATGAAGCCAACAATAAAGGAAGTCCACTAATAGATGGCTCACCACATTCTGAGGTCTGCATTGGTGGACTGTGTCAAGATCAAGAGCAGTAGCCAATAGGGTCTCATGGGGATCTACCTTGAGGCTAGCATTATTGAATATTTTCATTAATGACCTCATAACAGGTTGATAGACTGCTTATCGAATTTGTAGATACACAAAATTGGGAGGGCCAACCAGAATTCAGAATGACAGAATAAGATTGCAAAGTAATGTAAAGTGCAGCGGTGGGTTGCTCCCGGTTCGGCCCGGTTCTGCGAACCGGTAGCGGAGGCGGCGGGACGCTCCACCCACCCGCCCAGAATGTCGCGTGCATGCGAGAGCACGAGCGCGAACCAGTAGCAACGGGTTTTAGAACCCACTACTGGTAAGGTGTTATACTTAGAAAGAAAAAATGTGGTACATATAAGATGGGGAATTCATGACTGAAAAGAAAAATAATCCCATTGGAGAAAGACGTCGATGTCCTGCCATTGACAATAATCTGAACATGACTCAGTAGCATGAGATAGCTATTAGAAAGTCTAATGCAGTTCTTGCTGCATTAGAGGAAGCATTGGATCAAAGAATCATGAAATAATTATTCTTCTCTATTGTGCACTTGTGAGGATATACATGGAATGTTTGTGCATGATTCTGGACACCACAGTTCCAGAAGGATGTAAATACATTAGAACCAGTCCAAGATGGATGTCAAAGATGATACTGGGACTTGAAGACATACCCTGTGAAGACATACCCTGTGAAGACAAACTGAAGAAAGTTAATAAATTGAGTAGAAACATATTATTAATGTTCAGGAACATAAAATGATATCTTAGGAAAAATGATTAGGAACTATTTTCCATGGCCACAGAAACTAGAACCAGATATAATGGGCTTAATTTGCAGCAATCTAGATTTTATTTAAATACAATAGGTGAAGACTTCCTGATGAGAAGATCTGTATAACAGTGGAGCAGTTTACCTTTAGAGTTTGGTGGGTTCCTCATCTCTAGAGGTTTTTAAGAAGAGGCTGGACAATCATCCTTTAAGCTTGATTTAATTGATTTTCCTGCACATTGTAGAGGATTGGACTAGATGATCCCTGTGTTTCCTTCCAACTCACCAGTTCTATAGTTGTGTAATTTCATTTCACCAGATAGTTTCTAGCCTGAAAAATAAATTCAGGTCAAAATTACAGCCAAGGTCACTTGAAGACTCTATCATTTGCAGCTCAACTTATTTTATACATTGAACTTTGCAGGCTATTGCAAAGTTTACCGTAGTAATTTGTCTTATTTGTGTCTTTGTGCATGTATATGTGCTTGCACCATTAAATTATTGTCACTCTTGGCAATTGCCTGGACACCGCCCTGGAGTTTCTATAGCAACATTTTTGGAAATGTGTGCTATTGCCTTCTTTCTGGGGCTAAAAGAAAGGCTTCCCAGCTGGTTTTAGGCCTAGAACTCATAGTCTCCGAATTTCTAGATTGATGCCTTTAACCACTACACCAAAGAGACTCTCATCACTTGTAATACATCCCCTTTTATGCCTTGCTTCCATAGAAATCTTCCACCAAGATATTTAGACTGGATTTGATTCCAAGGTCTTTTGACCATGGATTTGCTATCTTCCTTGGGCATATGAGCCAATCTTTGCATCAGTGTTTTTTCATATCCATATTTTCACATACACACAAGCATACACACGAACACACTGGCCTGATGAGAGTGTGAGTAATTTAAAATATGAATGTTAATCTATTCCAAGCTTCAGATAGTATCTAATCTGTACTCAATGACTGAGAATAATAACCAGTATCATAGTACTTTGTAATGTTTCAGTGCTGCTTCCAAGTAATTACATTCTATCCTTGTACTTTTTCTACATGAAGAATAGTTTGTTTGTGCAAGAACAAACTAAGTATCAACATTAATTGAATTATGAGCATAATCACAATTTGAATATATCAGTGTTACTATAATACATCATGAACTAATGAAACAGTTTCCAATCAAAAATATTAATGCCTATTTTTGGAGAAAATGAACTTTGGATGGTTCAAAAACATACTAGAATAGTAAATATCCAGTTTATATAAAATTATTTTCAATAAAATGCCTTCGCTTTCCTTCTAAGAAACTAATACGTATTTCTCTGGACTAGTGAAAATACAGCACGCCTGGCATGAGCTGCAAGATTTAATTAGTTGAACAGATTAAGGCTACAGCAACCATCTGTAGTTGGACACTGGAGGCACATCTCACATTAGTGGAGAACAGGAGATCTGTCTGCCAATGTTGCTGTGACTATGGGGGCCCTAGACTAAAATAAAACTTGAAAAATATAAAAACAACACCAAATATAATATTAAATATACAAGCAATCAGATTCAATCCAAGATAAAGCAAGCCACTTTTTTCTCTATTGTTCTAAGAAGCTGAATATTTCTGTACATAGCTGTAGTTTCAAACAGCAGGAATGTTTAGCAATTGGCAGTTTAAAAAGTGTGGCTTGATGATAAACTAATATTAGGAATGCAGAAATCAATTGTCCGCTTTCAAATAATCCAGCCATGGACAATTCAAAGTAATGTCCCTTTTAGAAATATCCCCTTTCAGAACTAAACGCAAACAGTTTCTCTGTTAGAAAAGCTGAATTTCCTTTTCAGATGCCAAATATAAATTCAAGGCCTCCCTTACACTATTTTCCTATGGCTGTAACTCTTTAAACTGGATTTGGACTCAACAATTATATACTTTAGAACGTATATACATTATCATTTTCTATAGCACAGTATATGAAAAAAAATGTCCTGAAATCCTCCTTTTATATTACCTGGTCAAATTACATCTCAAATTCCTGTTTCTATTATTTCCAAATTTCTCTGTTTCCCTGCAAGAATCTAAATAGTTTATTTTGTTTCTATTTTGATTTATTTCTATTTTATTCTATTTTGATACCATATCATGTCTGCTGTTGCAGGTTTGATATACCCAGGCCAGAAGAGATTAAAGCATGTATCTTGCAAAGCTGAACTGAACTCAAAATGGCTGTCATTTTCATTTCCAGCCCTCTGCTAATATTCCCAGACCCCCTCTGCAGAATCATTTAGAGAAACTGATATAATTACAGCTAACAGGCTGTATTTTCCATTGAACATATCCTACATTGAGAAATATCAGTGACACATGGACATATGAGTTTGGTTGGGTTGCTCCTGAGGTCTATCTAACTCAACATCTTGTTTCCTGGAGTGATCACTAGAAACCCTCACCCATCTTTTCTTCTACTTCATGACTGTGAAGAAACTGGAAGCTTTGGTTTGCATTGCTATCCCCACATTTTCTTTCCTTCATATATAGAAGGAAAGAGCCGAGGTGGCGCAGTGGTTAGAGTGCAGTACTGCAGGCTACTTCAGCTGACTGTTCAGCAGTTCAGCGGTTCAAATCTCACCGGCTCAAGGTTGACTCAGCCTTCCATCCTTCCGAGGTGGGTAAAATGAGGACCCAGATTGTTGGGGGCAATATGCTGACTCTGTGAACCGCTTAGAGAGTGCTGTAAAGCACTGTAAAGCGGTATATAAGTCTAAGTGCTATTGCTATATAGATCATACACGTAGTCCTTGGGTTACAATGGTAATTGGTACTGGAATTTCCATCACTAAGTGATGCAGTAATAAAGTATGACATCACATGACAGCAATCCTGGCAGTCCTGGTTGCTGTTGTAACCCCAGATTGTTAAGTGAGGATCTCATATGATGACATAGGATTACGACTTTCCACATGGGAAGAAGCAGGAATCCAAGGCAAGCAGGTCAGTGGGTGAGAGCTACAGGGGTGGGGGAGTTGCTGCAGTTGCTGGGTTCTGGGGAGCACAGATGGGGTCAGTGGTGGCAAGCAGGGTTGGGTGGGGATCAGGGGTGGGTTCTAACTTACCTTGCTGCCAGTTCGCTTCCTCCCGCGCCGCGTGGCCGCACTGCGTGGCCGCACTGCATGACCACACGTGCGCTTTGCGTGCTTGCGCATGCGCAGTGCAAAAAAATTCAAAAACATTTTTTAAAAAAAGCCAAAAACAAGATGGCAATGCATGCACAGTGCCAGAAACCTGGCTTCTGCGCATGCGCAGAAGAAGAAAAAAAAAATTCAAAATTTTTTTTAAAAAAAAGATGGCGGTGTCCACGGACCAGCACCGACCGAACCGAATCCGTCATGTCATCGTGATGTCACCAGCGGGTTGCTACCAGTTCGGGTGAACCAGTCCGAACCGGGAGGAACCCACGTCTGGTGGGGATGGATGGGTCAGTTGAATCTGATAATTCTGAATTTTGATCATGTGACTGTAGGAGCATTGAGACTGCAGGAACTTTGAGGAACAGTTGCAAGTCCTTTTTTTCAGCACCGTCATAACTTTGAATGCTTATTTAACAAATGGATGTAACTCAAGGACTACCTGTACCAAAATGTGGAACAAATTGAAGCTAATGAAAGTGCTAAAATCAGTCTTCTAAGCACTATTTAGAATGAAGAAAAAACTTTTGTGTAAGAACTCAGTTTGGAGAAAAAAAGGGGGGATTAGAATAGGGAAGATGGTGAAATGTTTATTTTTTTCTGTATCTCTTTAACTTATACAGTCATTATATTATAAAACTATCAGGATTTGAACAGGTGACAGTTGAATAAAAATTGAGAATTTGGAACATTTATGTGAAATAGGCAGGCAACGCTATTTCATTAGCCCAAAGTAAAGAAGACTTAGAAGAGCTCATTATAAAAATGGAAAAAATGAAAAATCTGGGATAATGTTAAATATTAAGAAGACAAACATTACATTTACCCAACACTTATAGAGTTTATAGAAGATAGTGCTGAACTGAATGTGACAGTTTTGTTTTCTTGGGCTCATGGACGAATAATGGTGGACAGTTGACTGGTATACCTGAGAGAAGATTAATGACAAATAAGGTTACGAAGGATATGGATATTTCAGGGACAAGAAAGTTCAGATTAAAATAACAAACTTTCTATGTGAAGGAATGTGGGTTTGACTCAGAGCAGGGGAGAGGAATGCTGAACTTACAGAAAAGATATCTAAGTCCTGGGAAGGTAGAAAGCATGAGAAAGAAACTCAAAATAATTCTGTTTTGACTGTGTGTTGGGTATAAACTGAAGTAAAGGTTTTGACAGGCTTTTAAGATTCTGTTGCAATACTCTAGCTGCATTAAAGTACATCCCAAGGCTTCTAGCAACTCTTGTTTCCTGATCTTGACTACCTCAAAGAGCTGACATAAATTTTGATGGCCATATTAATCTCTCATTGGAGAGGCATTGGTGCTTGCCTTCTGGATGTAGACGGCAACAGATCCTCAAGACAATCTGCTGCCTGCAGAACAAATGGCTGGAATATTGCAGCATCAACAGCAAGTAGATACACAGATAAAGAATTTGTACAATGCGACGATGCAACATCTGGGACGAGGCCAGTGGAATTTCCTACAGATTGGACCCATGTTACTTTTGTTCTTAGCTTGCTGAACAAAGGAGAAGCCAGATGGGTGTTTCCATTCATTGAGAGTAACAATTCATTCCAAGTAACTGTAAGCATTTCATGCAAAAATTTAGAGGTGTATCTGATGATTCAGCAATGAAAACTATCAACAGGTCAATCTGCGAAATTGAAGCTATCAATTTGCCAAGCATGTGAATCCATCACTCATTTCCAGTTGTGTGCTAGAGATGTATGTTGGAATGATTAACTAATTTTGAGAATTTGAAAGAATTATTTCAGTGTTATCTGGTAATTGATGACAGATTAAAGAAAATAAGGCATGGAGGAATAATAAAAGGGGGTAGTTTCATGTCTCTTATCATCTCTTAATATCTCCAATTCCAACAGTGTAGAGCCCCTTCAAACAGAACTGATGAGAAGGTCCTTCTAGACAGCCAAAAAACAATGAAGGCAAGTTGGTGTTTTTATTGTATAGGATACAGTAATGATTTGGCTTGCTAAGCTTCCTTGCTCAGAATTGGCTAGAAAGGTTGCATCTGTGGAAACATGAGTGACCTTATGAATAAATACTCAAATTACTCCAAAACTTTGTTCTTCACAAGCATCCCTTCCAAAAGTTTCATAACAGACCCTCAGATAATCAAATGGAGCTTTGAGATAAAAAACCAGAAAAGCCCATGCAGTTGAAGAATATTGATGATAGACCCTCAAATCAGATCCCATATTGCAATATACAGATTCTTTACAGCTGGGAATAAATGACTACAGAGAACTCTTGCAACGGAAATTGACTATTTCTAATATCAATGAAAATATATCCTTCTTGTTTCTATATATGTTTCTTCTTCAGGAGTGGCCTCCATGTCCTTTCTCTTAAAACATAGAAAAGGAATATGAGGTGGATTATATTTTGGTTCTAGAGGTAGGAGGAGAAGGCTTGAATATGGGTCACTGAAAATGCTATCCAGATATGGAGTGATCCTGGAAAGAGATCAGAGATGTTCACTCACCATAACTTGTTCATCAATTCCATCTGAAATACCCTTGCAAGCCTTGTCTCTCAAAATTGCCTTTGGACTCGCCAAATAAGGAAGAAAACTCATTGTTTCCTGCCACATCAGTCTCTCTAGTTGCTGTTGCCAAGCAACAAGAGGGAGGGAGTACATTCCAGCTTCATCTAAATCTTTCAGACTTGTCCACTGACCTTGATCAGCTGTCCACCTTCAAGCCTTGGAGGAGGGAGTGACTCTGATGGTGGAGGTGTTGTGAAGGAACACCTTGAGCGTGGTTCAAGAGAAGGGAATGCTGAGCCATTTTAATCCTGGGAAACTAAAAAAAGTATGAGAAACTCAAAACAATTCAGATTGTTTTAGGTATAAGCTGAAGTTGAAGGGGACTTTGGCGGGCTTTTAAGATTGTTACAAACTCTAACTGCATTAAAGTACATTCCAAAATCCATAGTGATACCTATTTCCTATTCTAAAAGTACAATGAGTGCAAGAAGAACTAGACTATATTGGACCAAGTAAATATTGACTGTCCCCAAGTGACGATTGGCAAGGAGAAATGTATGAATATGAATAAAAGCTGGAGTAAAATAAATTATGCTTGGCATGCCTTTGGAGGAGCCATCTGCAATTACTAGAAAGAGATCAAGTTGGCAAGCTTTCTTATATAGTTACCAGGAGTTAAACACAACTTAATGGCAAATATTTCACATCATACCCAAAGCATATTTTAATTGCGCTTTGTTAAAACAAGTTAATTTCACCATGGTGTTTTTAACTGGGATGGATCACGAGAAGTGCAATTAAAGCTTCTAAATACATTCCTGGAGCCATGCTGTAGGAAAAAGGAGAAATGAGGACATGAACCAATCATTTTATAACTTTATGAACATTTCTTACAGCCTTGGTACAAACTTATTTTCAGCCAAGCCTCATGAGATATGGTGAAATGGATGGCAAACTCTTTATTGATTACTAATAGTAATCAGGAATATAACTTATAAATTTAAAGTGATATGAAATATAGTAACAGTTATGCAAGCTGATAATTCTATATTTTGATTTGGGGAAGGAGAAAAAAAATCTTGTGACAAAGTGATCCCCAGATAGTCAATATTTTACATTAAGTATTGATGGGATTTACTAATCAGCAGGCATTTATCAGAGTGCACTATTAGTCTTGTTTCTTTCATTTTCAGAACAATATTTCTTACAAAGCTAAAATCTCATTGCCTAAATCTACACTTTCTGCACCTTCTGAAGTTTGTGCCAGAAAACAGCAAGATGTAGATATTATTTAACATCTGATCTTATAAAGTTCATTATTTGGGATATGGGGGGAAAAAGCAAATTAAACAATTGATGGAAAAAAATGCAAGGGTATACTTCAGTAGATCTTATAATAAAACATACATACAGCCAAGTTTACATTATGTGGTATTAATAACTGCATATAACTGATATTGATCTGTTATTTGTGGTCCAATACAACTGCCTCTGGCCTCAAATAGCAGTCATTATTTTAGCTTCTATTTTGGCTTTGGTGAAATGCAACCCTGTTTAAGCATCCTACTGATATTTTAAATTCTGAGTTTTAAAGAGCAGTTCTTTCCCCAAAGATTTACCTTCAACTTTGGAAAAATACAAAAGGACATAAAGTTTTTTGTATCTCAAGGAAGAAACCAATTGCATGGCTGTCATAGCATCAGAACATTTTCCATGGGTTGACTGTTGGCTATGGAGCAAATTGTTTTTGTCATAAACCAGAAATTTTGGGTTTAAATATTAAACATTTTCTTGAGTTTGACCAATCTTGATATAAAATTTCTATATTTATCTTTTCTAAAAAAAATGTTGGTGAAGACAAACAGGGGATTAAATATAAAAGACAAAGGAGGTTTGGTACAGCATGAAACACCTTTCTAGGAAACAATTTAGCTTGCTTTCTCCTTTCTGGTCCAGTAACCCTGTGAAATGTGTCTCATCTGTGCAGCTAGCAACCATCCCCAAGGTGTTGTAAAATTAACTAAATGGTCTCCAAAACAATAAATAGAAGCTAGCTTTTTGCAAATTGCCTGCAGCCTATCTAAGTGTGTGGAGCCTAAAAAATAAATTTGTCATGCTTGTTTGTGAAATGAAAGTTGAAAAGAAAACTATTACTTTGTTCCAAGATTCTAAGAGCTAATTTTTGAGCACATGTAAATTCCATTGATTAATTCTTTTTTTAAAAGGGGGAAAACTACTGGAACTGCTTTTTTCTTATGAAACCGATCTCTCTAGCAGGTACCATAATTTAAAATACAGTAATCTTCTACAAGTCTAAAATACAGTAATCTTCTACAAGTCTTACCTGGCCTGTGTAATGATGAAACATTAGAATATAGATAATGCCCATTATTTGTTCATTTTAGGATTGCTGTTTTTGGGTTTAAACACTTCAGAACTGGTTGCTATAGAATTTAGAACAGTATATTCATTGCATGGATAACCAGAGTACCATTGAGATTCAGAGAAAGTCCTTAAAATATAAGCCAGACCTCTTCAACCTGGTACTGTTCAGATATGTTGGATGACAAGCCCCATAATCCCCAAACAGCAAATCTTTGGTTGAATATCACAGAAAATTTATTCAAATACATCTGGATGACATATGGCTGAAAAGGGATTAGTATAGGCTATGTGGCAATCACTTTATGGATTGAAGTAATGCAGGAGATTTAGACCTTATTATTTCATAAAGCAAGACTGAGCAATGTATGCATTTGTCCTTTCCTCCTCTATTTATCAGGTATAAAGTAAAGTCGGAGCAATGTTCTACATTTAGGAGTACTCCAAAATCATTGCTTATTTTATTTATTATTTTCTGCCCATCTTCTTTCGAAGACACTATGGGTGGCTTATAGTATTAAAAGCATTAAAATCATAAAGATAAATATTTCTAAAACCTTTTCTATCACCTTCCCTAAGAAGGAAAGATGAGGAATTGAACAAAAGTTGTCCAGGCAGGTGGGATAAAGGAATGATTTTTTTTAAAAGGAGGGGTGATTCAGGGCATCCATAAAAGGTTCTGGGAATGTCCCCTTCTGCATTGAGAAATTCATCACTGCTTGCATCCACCTGCTAGTCACCATCCTGGAGTTTGGGACAAGGTGGAACAATGATCAAATTGACAGTGGTTGCGCCGACAGCATCGAGGACCCTGTCTACTTCATCAGGTCCAACAGGATCAAATTGTTCCCAGATAACTGGGCAAAGTATTTCCCTGGGCATCTCACACAGACCTGTAATCATGCATGGGTTTCACTGGGAACAAATCCAAGTGACTTTGAACAAATTCCTCTGTGCAGCCTTGAAGATGATCAACCAAGTTTGTTTATTTATTTATGTATTTATTTGTCAACAAGTGCAAGGAAACAGGACACATGAAAAAATGGCACAAATAAATGGATATAAAGAAGCAAAACATAGCCATAAACACATAAAATGAGTACATACAAATGGGTACAGTAGGACAGGGACGGTAGGCACGCTGGTGCGCTTATGCACGCCCCCTTAGGGACCTCTTAAGAAACGTGTAAGGTCCATGGTAGACAGTTTAAGGTAAAAGGTATGGGGTTAGAGAAACTTAACAACAGGATCAGGTAGAGTGTTCCAGACATTTACTACTCTATTGCAGAAGTCGTATTTTCTGCAATCAAGATTAGAGCTGATTACATTTAGTTTGAATCTATTGATAGCTCTAGTGTTATTGCGGTTGAAATTAAAGTAGTCGTTAACAGGTAGGACATTAAGGTAGATGTATAAATTATATTAATGATTTATATGTAAAGAGTACTCTTCTCGTGAAATACCTCTGGACTCGCTCAATTGTATTAATGTCCGATATACAGTCTGGATTCCAGGCAGGTGAGCAGTATTCAAGGATAGGTCTGGCAAAGGTTTTGTATGCCCTAGTTAGAAGTATAACATTACCAGAGAGAAAACTTCATAAAATAAGGTTGACGACTCTTAATACCTTTTTAGCAATGTTGTTACAGTGAGCTCTAGGGCTTAGATCTTTTGAAATGAGTACACCAAGGTCCTTGACAGAGTGTGGGTCATCTTTTAGATCGTTTCCATCCAGCTTGTATTTGATGTTCTGATTTTTATTGCCAATGTGCAGGACTGAGCATTTGTTAGCAGAGATTTGGAGTTGCCAATTGTTTGACCATTCAGATACATAATCTAGGTCAGTTCCCCTCTCCCAGAAGGGACCAGGTGATCCAGAACAGGGCTGCAGGGTAACACTCTGTGGCTGCAATCGGAGGGGAGAAATAATGCTGTTTTGACTCTCTTACTGCCACGAGACAGGCCTTAATAGTGGCTCTAAGTCATCTCCAGTTGGAGTCATCTTTCGTTTTCCTCCAGCAGTGCTCTAGGCATCTCTTCACCCTTTTCAGGATCTGCAACTCCTCCATGATAGATTGTTTAAATTATCTCATCAAGATAGTAGTTTTGTAATGTATCTTTCCTTTGGTTTATTAGGAAGGTCTTACCAATGTAAGGTTTTAACATATGACAATCCTATTGTTACAGTCACTTGGTTCATATTTCTATTTTATTGTAACCTGAAAGGTATTGGCTTGAGGTGAGTTCAACATAATTTCAAGAAAGTACAACAGTGCTGAGTTTCCATATCTAGGAAACTTATTTATAATTTTTATTTATTTGATTTATATCTGACTTTTCCTGTAGGAGAAAGATATAATGGGGAATTCCCATTATTTCATTTCACAAAAACCTGTGGGATAAGTTGGGAAGAGATAGATAGGGAGAGAGAGGGAGAGGGAGAGGGAGAGGGAGAGGGAGAGGGAGAGGGAGAGGGAGAGAGAGAGAGAGAGAGAGAGAGAGAGAGAGAGAGAGAGAGAGAGAGAGAGAGAGAGAGAGAGAGCTGCCCAAGTCACCCCAGTCTTAGTCAAACACTTCATTGCACCTCACATCCACATTTACATCAATATTTTAAATGGCTTCTGCAAGATCACCAGTCAACTGTGTTAAAAGACAGCAAGGAGGAGCGTGTGTGTGTGTGTTGTGTGTGCTGGAAATAATTTAAATGTTTGATTGATGTTATTAGCATGCTATCTTTTAATATTCAAATTCTTCCTCAAGTTTTTCCATCTATACAGTTTTTTAAAACCTAGTTGAAATTAAGCTGATTACAAGACAATTTTTGTACTAATTATTTTAATTATAGGCTTTTAATGGAAAATCATTGCTGAAATTTAAAAAAAAAACCATGAAAATGGAAATTTGTAATGATAGCTGCACTTGATGGTACTTGTGAATAACTATTGGGAACATTTATGATTAGATTTGAGGAACTGAAAACTCCATGGCTATAGATAAATTGTGTTCACTGGAGCTGCAGTATGGATAAAATACTTCCAATTCTGGTTTTGTCTGGATGTCATAGACTACAACTCCCATAATTCTTCAATAAGCATAAATGACTATCATACCAACCAGGTATTTTTGAACTATTCTCAAGAGATCTGGATGGTACTAGGACAGAGAAAGCTAGCATTCTGTCTAGCAAAGTAGCTGCATTTCAGCATGATTATCAACAAACATTGTCAGCATATTCATTATAAAAACTTCAATAGTTATAAATGTAAGATTAAAAATAGGACAAGAAATCTTGAATTATGAAGTATTAACTATTATTCATCATGATTCTGGAGCAAGCTATTACTATTTTTATATTTCACAATTCTTAAATGTGTTACTGTTGAAGCAGTGTCTTATTAGCTGCATGCAATTTCCTGCTTTTTCTGGTACCTTTAACATATTTTCTGTTGTATATTCATTCTTACTGTCTGTTTACAATACCTGTGACTTCTCTCATATTTATGTTAATTTCTTCAGCACCTCTTTTCACTAAGTGGCAAAATGGAAATTTGTAATATCTGTAGCTGCAAAAATAATTGTGTTTCAATATAGTATGATGACAAGCAATGATCCCCAAGTCTCCAGGGAACTAGCTTGTTTCTTTATTTTCTCTCCGTATTCATTGGTTTGGTGTTTTCGGCTTTATACAACATATTCCCCAGGATTGATTCACACATGATGGCACCTTTAGTAGTGTAACCAATTTCTCTAATATATAAATAACATCTGGGTCCATTCTCTAATACCATTTGGTTATACAATTACCATGGTTACAATTCTTTACTACCCTCACTTTATTTTCTGCACAGTCTAATTCAGATGATCCATTCTGCTAGTATGTGCTTGAGTCTGTCATCTGCACCTCTATAACTGTCTGGTTTGGTTCTGCAACCCAACAAGACAGACCCAGACTTCAGAGGATAATTAGAACTGCAGAAAAACAATTGCTACCAACCTGCCTTCCATTGAGGACCTGTATACTGCACGAGTCAAAAAGAGGGCTGTGAAAATATTTACAGACCCCTCACATCCTGGACACAAACTGTTTCAACTCCTACCCTCAAAAGGACGCTATAGAGCAATGCACACCAGAAAAACTAGACACAAGAACAGTTTTTTCCCGAACGCCATCACTCTGCTAAACAAATAAGTCCCTCAGCACTGTCAAGCTATTGACTAAGTCTGCACTACTATTAATCTTATCATCGTTCCCATCACCTATCTCCATCACCCATCTCCTCCCACAAATGACTGTATGACTGTAACTTTGTTGCTTGTATCCTTACAATTTATATTGACTGGTTCCTACTATGATTTGATTGCTTATTTGTACCCGGACTGTCATTAAGTTTTGTACCTTATGATTCTTGACGAACTTATCTTTTCTTTTATGTACACTGAGAGCATATGCACCAAGACAAATTCCTTGTGTGTCCAATCACACTTGGCCAATAAAAAAATTCTATTCTATTTTATTCTATTCATCAACAATTCTCCCTTTATAGTCACATAGCAATGATTGCCTTTAAATCTTGCATCATGCCCTTTTTCAATGGTGTATTTTATAGAGGACAGACATGACTCCAGATCTGGGACATGTAAGCATCTTTAATGGTTAAGTTAAAGACTTTTCCTTTGTCTAATGCACACAGAATCTTATGCAATCTCTTCCATATGAAAGCATCTTTTGTCCATTTGCCAAGTATACAGTAGAATTATACTCATTCAATTTATCGAGCCTTTCTTTCTCTTTAATAAAGTTAGATGTTCTGCAGAATCAAAATACACACATCTAGCGTTCAGAGGTGGGTTGCTGCCGGTTCGGACCGGTTCTTTAGAACTGGTAGCGGAAATTTACTGCCACTCGCCGAACCGGCAGCAAAGACTGGCAGTCCACGCTCCCGAACCGGTCCTCCAGTTGTTGCGGCTTGAAAAATAACCCCCTGAGCATGCGCAAAGGCTTCTGCGCATGCGCAGAGGGTCATTCCTGAGTGTTTTGCGCAACGCGACAGGGGTGCGTGTGCAAAACGCGCACTTCCGTCGCAATCAGAACCGGTAGGGAAGATAAGTAGAACCCACCCCTGCTAGCGTCTCATTTGTTGTTACATTCATTATTATACTTTCTGGCTTTTAAAAAAAAAACCAAGGCTGAGATGAATCATCACCTTTGGAATGCAGTCTAACGATTTTGTTTTATCACTATTTTCTAAGAAAATTGATTTGTAAATAATCTGAGCTGCAAATGAAACATTTCCTCTCACCTCATCGTTTGCTTTGAAAACTTGACCTTCAGAGTTAAATACATTGTAGTTTTTACAGGTGATTTATACAAAATCAGTATCTGCTTCTACCTCTATCTTGCATTTACCATGGCTTGATAACTTCTAGGTAATTTAAAATAAAAGAAACAACATTAGTTTTCTCTTTACAGGCATGTTCTACCTTTCAGGCTAATTGGACTATCTTATTTGATTTATATATAGATTTAGTCCCCTCCCCTCACATACAGACTTCTTGAATAGCTTTCTGAGGCAATGTACCTTGGAGATTTTTTTCACATATTAAGACTGAATTTTCCAGATTCCTTTTGTTTGACCTAAATTCTTTAAATACATGATCAAGGAGTAACTCATTATCAAGCAGAATTTCCCAGCTGTTCTATCATCTGTATCATTCCAGGTTCTTTCCTCCTGTTCTACTTTTGTGAATCCTTGTCTAGCACAAAGGCAATCCATTGGAGATTTCAGGAGCATTCCATTTTGAATGACCACAGGGAGACTTTTGATTCTTCCAACTTCTCTATGAACTGAAATTTTCCCAACTCCATTTTCTGTTTTAATCTCAGGAGACTCATCCTTTGTCTCTCCAGTATGGAACCTCTCCTTTACTTTAATCATTACATGTGGTCCTGAATGTATGACTGCAATTCAGCCCAAAATTTGTTTCAAAAATTTCTTATGTGAGTTTTGCCCCGTTTTATGACTTTTATTGCCATAGTTGTTAAGTAAATGACTACACTTGTTAACTATAACCTGGTTGTTAAGTGAATCTGGTTTCCCCATTGACTTTGCTTGTCTGTAGGTTGCAAAAGGGGATCACATGACCCTGGGACACTGCAACCTTCATAAATATGAGTCAGTTGTCAAGCATCTGAATTTTGCTCATGTGACCATGGGGCTTTTTATCAGGTGAAGAATCAAAACACGTGTGCTCTGGGTGTGCATTCCTAAAAAAAAAAGGCAGAAATAAGTGACTTCAGAATAGCTGTCTTTTAGACAAACAGAAGGCACAATGATAGGACAAAGGGGACACAGAGTAAATCCTTAAGCCTCTAGTTCAGAGGTGGGTTTCAGCAGGTTCTGACCAGTTCTGGAGAACCAGTAGTGGAAATTTTGAGTAGTTCGGAGAACTGGTAAATACCACCTCTGACTGGCCCCGTCCCCATCTATTCTCTGCCTCGAGTCCCAGTTGATCGGGAGGAAATGGAGATTTTGCAGTAACCTTCCCCTGGAGTGGGGTGGGAATGGAGATTTTACAGTATCCTTCCCCTGCCATGCCCACCAAGCCACGCCCACCAAGCCACACCACGCCCACCAAGCCGTGCCCACAGAACCGGCAGTAAAAAAATTTGAATCCCACCACTGCTCTAGTTACACCCTACCGCTGCCTGTGGTCACTATTGAATTGGGACCTCCAACGCAGAATAAAGGAAAATTTTTACAGAACCTTTAATTTTTCATTGCTTTATGTTTCCTTGAAGTCAGGAGATACTTTGGTCCTGATCTTGTTCCTTACCTCCATTCTGTTGTCAATAAAGAAGTCATTTTTATTTCATTAAAATGCACTATTTAGGAGCTAAAAGGAGATATTTTGCAGGAATGCCAGGCTTCTTTTTGGAATGCATTGGAGTTTTTTTATTTTACATTTTGATTGTTTCTGTTAGCCTACTAAGGTAGCCTAGTTGAGAAGCACAAACTATGAGTACTAACACCATCTTTATTGTAAAGTTACATTAACAAGAATCTTGCAATCCAGAAAACTAGGGAGGGTCCCTTCTGAAATGCTTCCCACACATGCAAAACCTTCCTTCTGTGGCCTGAGATGTCTTTTCAGGATGCTTGTCTGGTGCCTCCTGTCTACCCAAGTCATTCCTGCTGCATCCTGCTTTCGATTCAGTCCGCGCCTGACGCGGGAGCCAAGGAGCACCCTGATTGGTCGAGACGCAGCTGGCGTCAAGTATAAAAGAACTGTCAAAGTGCCGGGCATGCTGCTGCTGTGTTAGCCAAGCAGCCACCTTGTTAGCTGTCACTATGAGCTGACTATAAAGCTGTTAGCCTTACCAACGTCTTGCCTCAGTTTGTAAGCCCCATTCCAGGACTTTTCAACTGGCGATGAATGTGGGATACGTCCCCAAACTGAGGCGTGAGATGAGAGCTGATCGCAGAGCTAGTCACTAAGAGAGATGTCACTTCGAGAGCTGGAGTCAAGCGACGATAAGTTGCACTGCCTCACAATGATACAACAAGGTGCCTGAGACTGAAGAGAATGGCCACCCTTCACTCTTTTGCCGCGTTCAACCCCACAATTGAATCCTGGGACACTTACTTAGAGAAGATCGAATGCTTCTTATTACCTAATGAATATACAGAGATATCTAACGATAGAAAGAAAGCTTATTTTTTAAGCTTCTCTGGAAATGAGGTATTCAAAACAGCTAGAAACTTACTGGCCCCTCAGAAAGTACATACCGTGTCTTGGGAAGTAATAAAAGAAAAATTAGGAAACCATTACTCCCCTATGCCCTCTATGATAGCTAGGCGACATGCCTTTTATCATAGGAACCAAAAAGAGGGAGAAACAATTAACCAATACCTCTCCTCACTAAGAGCCGCAGCTCTCTATTGTGAGTTTGAGAATTTAGACAATGCCTTATGTGACAGGCTTGTCTGTGGCATTAGAGATATCCATTTACAGCGCCACCTACTGACTGAAACGGAGCTGCCATTACAATTAGCAATAGATGCAGAGGGCTGCAGAGGGCTGCAGAGCTGTCCAACAAATCAGCTACAGAAATCCAGCAAATGAATACCTCAGAGTCTGCTGCCAAAACTGAGGCAATCCATTCAGAAACAGTAGACATAGAAGGAGACCCAAGAGAAGAAGAAGAAGAAGAAGTTCACCACCTTAAGCTGCCTACAAACAACAATGGCAACAAAGAAAAGCTAACCTTCCCAAACACATGCCTCAGCTGCGGGGGAAATCACCCACGAACTGCATGCAAGTTCAGAAACACAGATTGCCTACGGTGTGGACGGAAGGGACACCTGGCAAGAGTCTGCAGAGTGTTGTGGCCCGCCAGCGTCCCGTGCCAGTGCTCATGGATCCCGAGGACGATGAGGTGGTTGTGGAGAGGTACCATTGGCCCGTGTACCTGGCACCTGAGTCAGAGAGCGAGGAGGCTGAGAGTCAACCAGGGCCTTCTGTACCTCCTGAGGAGCCCATCAGGGCTGAAGAAGAAGAGGAGGAGCCTCTTCTTCTCAATGCTCGGGCACGTAGGGCTGCTAGAAGGCAAGAGTGGCTACTCAGGAGGAGGTCTCCTCGAGAGTAGAGCTGCAGGCTAAGTGGCCACACTCTTAGACTATTTAAGCCCTCACCACGCTGAGCCGTGTTGCAGGAAACAACCATTTGATATCCCTCTTGAACTTTGTGACTCCAGTCTGCTCATGTATTTGTTCCAGTACGGGTCTTGTTTCTTGCATTCCAAGTTCTGGGAGTCTTGCCAGAGACAGTAAGAGCTGCTCCTTTATCTATTGGACTCCGGCCAGCTGTTAAGATTATATATTAACAAGCTGGAGCTTTGAAAAAAAAAGACTATTCTGCCTTTATTTTGTGTTCCCCGACTCCTAAGAAATTATTAGGAGATCTTTCTTATTAGTAAAAGAACAGTATTTGGAAGTTTGTGTGTGTGCATTATTGGTGGCTCATTGTTGGGGCAGAACACAGAGCAATTCAACCCACCATGAGACCCGCAGCCAGAACACCCTTACTTAGGTTGACTCCCCTCAAAAATTCAAACAGGGGAGAAGACTGCTATACCATTACTAAAGATAGATACCCCCCAGAATCAATAATTGGGCAAGCAAATAGTGGTCTTAAGAATTTTTTTTATTAAAGTTAAATTAGAAGGATCCCCATGTAAAATGGAGGTAGACACAGGGTCATCCATGTCCCTGATGTCCTGGAGTACCATCAAATGGTTGGTTCCTAAAATTTCCAAAAAGGTAATTAAGCCATGCAATATTAGGCTCAGGGATTACCAAGGAAGGCACATTCCTATCCTTGGTACCAGCCAATTTCACATTCAGTTTGAGAAGTTCACAGGGCGGCTTCCCCTCATCATAGTAGAGGAGTCCTGACCTAGCCTTTTAGGGCTCGACTGGTTTGACCCTCTAGGCCTTTCCATCTCTGGCATCCACAACATCAGCGAAGCAGACATGTCCCAGCTTATCCAGGAATTTGCAACAGTCTTCGATGACAGCCTGGGTAAGTACACAAACCCCTTTCTTTTAATCTTGACCCCCAGGTAGCCCCCATCCGCTTGAAACCCAGGAGAGTGCCATTTGCCCTTAGGGCTAAGGTAGACGAGGCCTTAGATAAACTATTAGCACAAGGTATCCTTGAGGCAGTAGAACACGCAAAGTGAGAAACGACTATTGTCACACCTGTAAAACCAGATGGATCTGTCAGAATCTGTGCGGACTATAAATGCACACTTAATAGGGCACTTCAGAACAGTGCTTATCCTGTGCCTGTAGTCCAACACTTACTGCACTCCCTGGAGGAAGGAAATTTTTTTGCCAAATTGGACTTAACGCAAGCATACCAACAAATTCCTGTAGATGAAACTACTGCTGAGGCCCAAACCATTGTCACGCATAGGGGAGCGTTCAAATGCCATAGATTACAGTTCGGTGTCAGTGTGGCCCCTGAAATATTCCAAAGCTTGATGGAAAGATTACTCCAGGGCATCCCGGGGGTTGTCCCATATTTCGATGACATACTGGTGTCTGCTTCCAACCTAGCCAAACTTACAGAACACCTCAGAGCAGTTTTACTAAAGTTCCAAAAAACAGGCCTTAAATTAAAATGCAAAAAATGCAAATTGGCTGTACAAGAGGTAGAGTTCCTGGGTTATAGAGTAGATGCCTCAGGCCTCCATCCTACCAAGACAAAGGTGAAAGCCATACATGAGGTCCCAACACCCAAAAACAAGACAGAACTGCAAGCTTTTTTGGGCCTCATAAATTTTTATAGCTTATTCCTGCCCCACAAGGCATCAGTAGCTGAACCTCTGCATAGACTGCTGGACTCTAAACATCCATTTGGCACTGGGGCACAAAGGAGACAGCCGCCTTTAAGGCAGTGAAAAGCCTCTTGACGTCACAAAGTCTATTGCTTCAATATAATGAACAATTACCTCTAGTACTGGCATGTGATGCCTCCCCTTATGGCGTAGGGGCTGTTCTGAGCCACAAATTACCAACAGGAGTGGAAGCACCTATTGCGTTTTTTTCACGAACTATGTCAAAGATGGAAAGGAACTATGGGCAAATTGACAAAGAGGCTCTAGCCCTGGTCACTGGGGTTAAAAGATTTCATGAGTATTTGTATGGTTGAAACTTTAGTTACAGACCATAAACCATTACTGGGGTTACTCTCAGGAGACCGCTAACCCCCCCCCAAGTCCTGTCACCACACAGGACCAGATGGACTGTATTCCTGGCTGCCTATTCTTATTCGTTGATTCATCGTCCAGGGCGACACCTTAGCCATGCTGACGCTTTAAGCAGATGCCCCTTACCCATTGAAGTGGAGGACCCAGCACCAGCATACACAGTGCTGCTCATTGAGGACCTTCCATGCCCCTTGACTGCAGCTGAAGTAGCTAGACACTCTGCAAAAGACAGGGAAATTTCCCTGGTCATGGACTGGGTCAAGAGAGGGTGGCCCTCCGGGCTGATAGGGGATGAATTTCAACCTTACAAAGCAAGGCAGCATAAGCTGTCCACCATGGGGGGATGTTTGCTATGGGGTAGTAGAGTGGTCATTCCAGGCCCATTGAGAAAGCAGGTAATAGCAGCGTTACATGACGGCCACCCGGGAATAGTGCACATGAAGGTGCTGGGTCAAAGCTACGTGTGGTGGCCCAAAATGGACCTGGCTATTACAGAATGAGTCTCAAGTTGCCAACAGTGCCAGGAATCCAGAGCAAATCCTCCTAGAGTCCACCCCACAGAGTGGGAAAGACCTAGGGCCCCCTGGTCTTGTATTCACATAGATTTTGCAGGCCCAGTACATGTTCAAATGTTACTACCGTGTTTCCCCGAAAATAAGACAGGGGCTTATATTTTTTTGAACCCTGAAATATGGCCTTGGCCTTATTATCGGGGGGGGCCTTATTATTTTGGGGGTGCAGTAGGCGGCGAGCATGGGACTGGATGTCCCATCGCTGCTGCCTCCCCTCCCTGCCGCCACTGCCTCGTGGAGCAGGACTCAGCAAGGCTTGTTGTGCCGTTGCATGCACAAACTGCAGGACTGCTGCAAGCTTCATCATACTGGCACAGCTGGGGTCCTGCTGCCGTTGGTGCACAACGGCACACAACAGGCCTTGCAGAGTCCTGCTCCACGAGGCAGCGGCAGTGGCGTGACGAGTCTCACAGAGACTCATTTCTGGCACGTGGGACGTGTTGGGCCACGAGATGCGCGT